>DWEJ01001810.1:0-12365 GCA_018245835.1 Mysoria sejanus stolli | reverse complement strand
TAAACGTAACCGGTGAAATGTGGGAATGTTCTGCATTCCTCTGCCTACCTCTTCGAGGATTACAGGCGTGAAGTTACCTTTTTTTATGTTGATTTGTCTATTTATTAAAGGAATCTTTGTTTTTAGTTTTCAAAATAGTAGAAGTATATATATGTACCTATATTTAATTAAATATCGACTCCATGCGTTTCTGTTCGTCTATATAACAGTAAAGGGTGGAAGTAAGAAGTAAAGAGACGAAAAAAAAGTATTATTAGTCTGTTACCGAAATGGAATTGGAACATTTTGCGGCGAAACTTTCAGAGAAAATTCGCTTGCATCTCACCACGCTTTACTTAGCGCGCGAACCATCATACTTTTACCGCGCTTGGGTACACCATTTAAGACAATTTCAGGGAAAGGAATAAAATAATATTCTTGCAGCGTATTTCGTTGTATTTTCGCTAAGCTTTTCGTAGAATATTTTATTACCTATTACAGCTAATTTAAAACCTTTCTGAAGAGCGTTTTTTACTTATAATTTTTACGTTACAGGTTTTTTTTTTATTTGAAAGGTTTTTTGTAAATTTAGAAGCATCGACTCGTTTACGTTTCACGCAATATACATATCTAATGAATTCGTTTTACACCTTCATCGTTATATACCATTGGCGTTTTTAATTTCCTATTCGACTTGTACCAAATTAGGGCGTAGATAATTCAACCGCCAGCCGTTCGGGCCGTTTGGGAAATCGAAACGTCAAGATCGACGTTATGAAGATTTTATACATTTTATATTTTCTTTGAAGACACCGCAAAGACGGATGGCCGAGGGCGAAATAATAGTGTCGGGAGTGGCTGGAGCTTCATTGTAAAGCCATCCTGAGGGAGAAGTTACGACCGCGACAGGTGTGATGTCAAATTAACTTCTTATATAAAGTCGCTTTTTATACAACACTGACTGCTTAATGAACGCGGGGGTCTTCGTAATGAAACAATATCCCACCTTGGAGTTTCTTCAACTTTACCTTAATCTTGCGACTGTTACGAATCGTATTTATGTTAGGCTCAGTTTTATAATACGTTAGTAGAGCGTCTTAATGATTCCTTTAGAGACTATTTGTGGTATAATCGGACCAACGTACCGGTACAGCTACCGGCGCAGCTGTGGGCGACCAAAGTAACATCCCAGTAGTACCTGCAACAAAATAATAGCGTAAAGTATTTAAATAAAATTTTTTTAAAAAAAATCTATATTCGCTTGCAGTAAGATATTTGAGTTTATATTTAAATATATGTTTAACAGTTAGATATGAAGGAACGGACTGGAATATCCAGAGTGGATGTAATTCATTTGTGACAATCACCCAGAGTTCTCTGGCAGGGAATTGTCGGTTGGTATGAGATATGAAAATTGAAATATATAAAATGAGTAACGAGACATGTAGATGCAGTCGCAGTCGCTGCGGAATATCACTTGTGTTTCATTCAATTTAAAAACGGATACGCCTCGCGCACTCAATTGTCAGCGACCCCGCATACCGCACACATCATATATGCACACTTGTTCGTGTGTGATAATTACGTGTGTGTTTTTAACGTCGTTTAATAAATACTCTTGTATTCATTATATATTTCCTTTTAAAATATTAGTGTTTTAGTTCAGTAATACGTAGACACATTGCTGGAGCGAGCTATGAGCACATATAGCAACCCACACATACACACACAGTACGTAAGGATTTCAGCTAGTTGTGTATTGGTAATTTTAATGTGTAATAACACGTAACATGAAACGTAACATCACGCCTATAATCCTCGAAGAGCCAGCCAGAGAGTTGCTGTAAACTTCCACATTTTACCAATACGCTTACGTCCCATCATGAAATATGGGATAAGTTTTACATTTGCATACACCGACCACCACAAAACGACCACATATCCATTTAATAACGCAAAATATATAGCAATATAAAAACCTATACCTAATTATAAAAAGTAAAGGTGTTGTATTGTAATTAAGGTTAGTTATATATAAAAAATTGAAATTAAATGAAATGACGATAATTTCACATATTTTCCTGTTACCGCTAATGATTAGTAGGTACTTCAATAATTAATTCCCCTTAGGTGGTCATCCTTAAAACGGGGGCAAAATTTCGAGGTAGGAAGCTCTAATGAGTTCACCGAGCGCACAAGCCCCATAACGTTGTCTCACAACAAACCGCCATAAAAATTAATTGAACCCCGCGAAAATGTCATCGTAACGATAAAATTACAATTCCCGAGGCGCCAGATGCACGCGGCTTTATTGCGAACGCGCAAATTGAAACCGTGGTTACAGACAATTGTTTCAAATTTATCGGTTTCTCTATTAAAAATGAAATGAAACTGACAGGAAATTTCCTCACGGCTGATAAAGTAAAGGTATGTTCATGTGATGGACTTCGTTGGCACTATTTTTGTTACTCGTTTTGGCTGTCTTGTAACTTAGTAGTAGGCATTTGTGTTGAATCGTTTTGATTGCTATTTAACTTATCTAAATTTTGAACTAATATAATATACCTAATATTTCATTACCGACAGTCATTTACATATCTCTATGGTATGTATGTACCTACATATCGTCGAAATCGTAGAACAATGACGGATCTGATATTTTCTAACTTTTCAGGAAAACACTGAAAATTTGTTTTTACGTTAAATAAACAAATCCGACGGTGTTCAACTCTGTATCTCCGTTGTATAATACAGAATTAGAAAAACTGTTATTGTTTTATAATAAAGTTAAGTAAGTGACGTATTTAAAGTAAAAATACGCCAAGAAAGATTTTTCCCAAAAAAAAACAAATCCGTCGTTGTTCTACGACTGCGACGATATGAAAATGCACATCAGTTTTGTGTGGATGAAGATATTTGACACCCGATACACTCTGCTTATACCATAAAAAACCTAGCCTAATGTTATAATATTCATAATAAATATTATTTTTCCGTTCGAATTGCGAATAGGTGCCTACTTCAAGCATTTGGAATAATTTTTCATACAAATACTTTTTTCAATGTTGTTCAAAAGATTTCGTAAGCAGGGACCTGTTACACGCAATCAAATTTAAATTAGTATTCATCCAATACGCTAAGCACGATAAGGCAAGAGGCCAATGTATAGATACCACGCCATGCCTTGCAGATTAAATCATAAACATTTCTGGACTGAGCAGGATGTCAGTTTAACGAACTGGGGTCCCATGCTTCGTGTAATCAATGCGGCGCTGGCAAATTCACACTTTCAATGGAATGTCTGTTGCTACAAAACCTTGTAATTTACATTCATTGCTAATAAACAGTCTGCGGGTCATATTAATTAATCATCGTTAATATTAATTAATTTATCTTAAGAAATATCAATTTATCTACGTCAATATTAATACCTACTTTAATATTAATAATATATCTACATTATTTTATATATTAGAACATCACGACTGACAGTATGATATTATTGACAGTATTTAAGTCGATTATATTCATTATCATTAATTACATATTATTAGCATTCAAGTATAAGAAAAACGAGGTTTAAAAGAAGCATGTCAAATTTGTACATATAGAGAGTTTTTTTTAATTTAGTTATATAAAATGATAAAGTACCGTTTTCCGTCGATCCCGTCCAAAGTAAAGTTGATTTGATCCACGCTTGCTTAAAAATTCAGCCTTGCCTGAGTACTTACATTTTGGTACACCGTGCTCCGTGCTTATCCCGTAAGATACTGTCGTGGTGTTATCAAACTAATACTCAAGTATATTATCATACGGGTTATATACTGCATACTACGGGTTATTTATTACATTTAAATGAAAATAAAAGAAAATACGATCAGCTGTATACACATAACTCTACATGTAGATATTTATCTACATCATTCGGCCAAGTGGGACCGGATCCACTTTGCAACAATGTATTGATATGAATAATAAGAGATAATTCGCGATTCAGCGATACGTTAAAGGCGATTATAAATAAAATGCTTTACCCAGTGCTGTAGGTATGTAGGTACTTACTTCAATAATGTTCACATGGGGTTGTTTTAAAAGGATTTATGTGCATATATTTTAACAACAAATAAAATTATACTCATTATTCAATGAAGAAACAGTTGTCTATTATATATTGGTTTTGTTTTCTCTCATTCTGAGAGTATATGTACCTATATAATAATAATTCAATGAGGGCTCACAGTTATTAAATATTTTTTGATAATTAAATACAGATATATTTAATGACACGTAACACGAATATTAAGGAAATAATCAAAGAGTTTATGACGTACCCGAAATTAATCTGTAGTATTCTACTAATTTGTTAATAAATATTTCTAATCACTATACAAAACTTACACAAATGTCTACGTTAACCATATATTAACCACAACCATTTCCAGACGCTAAGCTGTCACCAGATGTCTAGGCAAGTCTAAGAAACCCTTCACATTGCTTGGCAACAACGTAAACATTATTAATTAGCTATAAAATTAAACTCAATTATTATAATTCGTACTAAAAACATTAACATCAGACCACCCTCAAACGCACTCAACAACCACGTGTAGTTACAACCACCTTGATACCAACCAGTTGGATAATAAATTTGAAATTAATCCAAATATAAATACAGCAGTTATAAGCTACGTAATCACATCTATATAGCTTATAATCGATAATTATCATATTGCTGATAATAATTGAGACAGCTAAACGCATTAAATATACATACTTACATTGACTGGTCGCAACAATGTAACCGACGGAGTATGACCCGAGTGAGGGGACAAAGAGAGAAGACTTGCGAAGCTATTTCAAGAACAACACGACCGTTCCGCCGCATGTTATATTAATTAAATCAATAAATTTATTGACTTTATTTATATTTGATAATAGTTATAAAGCAAGAGACGTTAAACATCACTTTGTACTTCATTAAGTTTAACGAAGGTAAGGCGTACCGTTCTGTGAGACACTGCCAGAACTGGAATTCAATCTACGAAGCAATTTGAATAATTTTGCTCTTACATTCATATTAAAGAATGTAACCGAACCGATTTAAATTTCATTATGAAGTAAAAGCTTTTATTAAACAGTTAACAAGTTTTCATATAAATATATATTAATATGTAGGCTTAACACCTGCTTACCATTACACAGAACCCTACTTTGGAATCAGATTGTCGTGTATGGATGTGTCCAAAGATATGTATTTATTATTTAGTGTATAAACTTCATTTTTAACAGTCTTCTACCGTATTAGTTGTATCAACTCTTACGAATAAACTTAACAACTATATTTTCCTGATCAAGTCATATACAATAGCTATTGGTAGAAGTAATATAATCGTACAACACATCGTACCTACATACGCACATATATACATATTTATACAACGCATGTGTCGCGAACATTACACCGTCGCGCGCCGGTTTTAATTAAGTATGCAAGCGTACATTGCACAGGCCGATGCGTTAATTGGTGCCGGTATATGCGTCAAAAATGCACGTACGTAAGGTACACTTTCGTTTATATTCAGTAATGAAAATATAATATAGTATCCAATGGTTATTTAATCGTGGTTTGAAAAGTTTAATTCAGTTAGGTTTTTTGTAGTATTTGACTATATTCCTTTTTTTTTATTATCTAAACTTAGATTGTATAAATGGTGAAGTTTAAAATAATGTTAAAATATATATTAAAAATATTCTACTGTGAATCTGCATAAACTGATATCTGATTAAATGATTTACCACCGAGATTTAATTTAATGTTGTTGAGTCATCAATTGAATTACTTATTCTAGTTCCTAAGAGGTTTCTTTATAACTACATACACTTAATATTATGTACGCAGGTACTTATGTCACAGATATTATTGTTATAATCTAGTTAATTTTGATCCATTTTTATTTATACAAACTTTGGACGCATGTGTGAACAGTGGATCGAAAAAGGTATGGAAAAAAAATGTAAAACACATGTAAGTGGTTCTACATATTATTATAATTAATTTGGTCAAAAAAAAATAGCTTGATATTTTCGACAAAAGGAAGAAGGAATAAAATTTTCATTATAAAATAAACATCGTTCTAAAAATGACCATCATTCTAAAAATTTACATCGACTTCTAGAAATAACGCTATTTCTTACTCTTTATTCTCTGACCAGTCTCCAAGGAATCTCGTTTGGCGATATAATAGTGATAAGATTTGATAAAGATATTACGCCTACACATTACCTACCTTAGAAACATACTCGTTCTCGTATATTGGTCAAAAAGAAAAAACTATGTATTGGAGAATCTCGCATTAATGCTAATGAACTTGAAACATATCCACGTTATTTTCGTCCTCAGAAGTGTAGCGCCCAGATTACTAACTTACATAAGATCTCACTTCGAATAAATAAGTACAGTACATATACCACAATACTCCAGGTACTGGCGCCCGCGGCCAAGATATAATTGACATGGTCCGTTATAAACTTCGGAATCGTACTTTCTGATACTTTTTTCCCATACGGGTGCCCGGAAGATCCTAATTACATGCATTTTAACCCATACGTAATCATTAGTAACATTACACTTAATGTTAATTTAAATCAAATTATTTTCGATCTGTAAGAAGTTCATAAAAAAATATTTTCATTTTTAATAGGAAATTGGAACGTATACAAAAAAAATTACCCTCTATTTTTTAACAACATAACCCTCTGTTTGTTAGAAACAAAAAATAAAATATCACTGGTGTCCAACAACGGGACAAATCGTGCATATATACCTAACGGTAAAACATAAAGAATATGTACAAAAACAAAATATGTAACTCGGCAAAAAACTGAAGGCTCAGTATAAATTTATAGGTCGACTATCGGATCGACAAATTCCAATACGCGGCACGTATCTTATCTCGGGCATTACTATAGGCTCAGAGACGATGGCTCAGAGCGGAAGGAGCTCGATAGGTACGTACAGACAGTATGCAATAACAATAATGCGGGAACCGAGCTGGGCGACCTGCCAGAGTTCTATCGATCCACCACCAGCCTCACCAACGTAAAGAGACCCCCGAAATTATCCCCCCTGGCCCTCTCTGTCTATCTGCACATCAGAAAAGAGGAGGGGCATGGCAGATCAACCCATTTTGGCCCAACGTCAAGTAGGTCAAAGGGAAAATTTACAAACACTACTCACTTCGCGAATGTGGATTTTTTTTAAATAAACAGGATAAGGCTTTCCGGGTCAATGCAAATGAGGATGTTTATCTGCTGGAAAAGAAGTTAAGGTATATGTGGGGATAAAAAGTTTTTCTCTCCCTGCTTTTTGTTTCGTCAATTCGGATTTTTTGATTGCGTCGAATGTGATTCCTTATGGTTTTAGTACGCAAGTGAGAGCGCTTAAATGAAACGCGTGTTATACAAAGATACGTTTAAGACATATTTCGGTAAGAAGAAAAAAATGAATAATAATTTTTTGAATACCATTGCAATATTATTCAAATAGACTGTCGATCGGGAGATCCTGGATTCAAATTTCGGGTCGTGATTTGTTAAATTTTTCTAATTTTGATTTCCTAGTAGTGGCTCAAAGTCTGAATATGTTTCCATCATGTGGCAATAGACTCACTAACGATTTCTTAGTAAAACGCAAGCTTAACTGGTGAAACGTGGGAGTATTCTACATTCCTCTGCCTGCCTCTTCGGGGATTACAGACGTGATGTTACGTATTATTCAAATCCACTCATAAAGCTAGCTTTAAATAAATCAACGAAACACTTAAGAACCAAGAGTAATGTTTCAAGCATTCCTTTATTACAACGTCAAGTTTCTGCTCAAGATAAGTCTTACCTACGGAGCGGTACTGGAACAACGACCATTTAATGGCGACCGCTTGAAGTATTTTCCTTTTTGCTTTCTCCGTCCATTGCTCAGCCATCAAAGAGGTTGAAAGTGTCAAGGTAAATTGGAAAAGGTTTAAGATACTGGGTAAAGTATGTCGTGGGTCGACGATTAAGCGCACTTTAGATAAAATAACGTTAAGGTCACCCCAATGTTGAGATTTGGTTTTTACTAGGCGGAGCTGAAGTGATTAACATTTTTTCATTTGAGTCTCATTGTTTGTAACATGAATTTTAAATGTTACACTCACAATCAAATACTATATTATTATTTAAGTAGATCATCTGTCAACTAAACATAATGAAATTGTAAAATATTTGTAATATTTACTTTTACTTATTTTCATACTTTTCCTTAAACATAAAGCATATAAAATTTATAAATTTATAAATTTTCAAACTTGTTAGTATGTAATTCCACTATAATTCCTTTGTATAGGTAACCATAATTAATTATCGTTACCCGAAATAATACCATAAGGGTCAAAAAATTATTTTTTGTGCTGTTAGTCATTAGCTACTCTACACTAATAAAAAATGTTAAAACAAAACGTTGCGATATAAATCATCGAAATATAGCTTTTAACTGGAGAATAAAATTGTAGATTTTCGTTAAAACGTATATTTACCTTACGAGTTTAAATTCATTATCTATATAATTAAAAAGAAAAATTTTAATTTAAATTTAATCAAATGGTAATCATATACACACATTTTTGTAGGGGTTTTTTGTAAATAAAAAAAACATCTTACATAACAGTATAGTATGTGAATCCTATGACAGTGCAATCGATTTTTACTATACATACACGCACCATTAAATGACGATATTGTTATGTAGGCATAACATAGGTACCTACAACAGAACAAAAGAAAGGAAAAAGCAATCAAACAATACTAAGGTAGGTAAAACACAATAAACTACCGCGCGGCGGTATCAGTTCTCTTTCCGACCGTTAATCGCTTACAAAGTCGCTCACTTTTCCTGTTAAAGGAAATTAACGTGACAAATTACATTGAACTCACGCCTCCGTGTATCGGAGGATAATTAGAGTTTTTAGATGAAAACTTTACGTTGCAGCGACGTACTGTAAGTAGCCGCGGACACGCGAGCTCGCGTGTGCGGGCGCCCCGCCCTGGTCGTACTTCCCTCAGTATTATGCTAACAGATGTAACGAACAGACAGAATTGCCGCAAAGTAGGTATCGAGACCATGAAATACTTTAATGAGGCTGCGGCGACTCGCTTGTGTATTGCCTAGTTTCAGACCTAAAAATAAAATTGATATTTCGTATGTGGGTGGTATATTTGTTTGGTTTTCGTATAGTGTTACATTCGAATGTCATTTTTCTACGGCGTGGACGATTGTATCTAAATAATATGGTAAAGTTCGAGCAACTGACATTGTTAAAATCTATGTTAACCAACATCATCATATTGTCTTTGCACTGTTAAACTTGAGTTTCGTTTAATAACAATATAACGACTAAATGGCCGTCGGAATTGTTTGCAAGCATTTAGAAGGATTATATTGTTCTCCTTCGCTGTTACAGCTCGAAATAATGAAACTTAGTATAATGCTCTGTTAATAAATTTTATTTAATTTAGTTGTACTATTACACAAATACGTTTCCCATTTAGATATCTAACTGTACATAAAATTCCATTGATAAACGCAAAATAAATTCCACGGCATATAACCAGTCGCGTGACTAGTTTTACTGTACATATAGATAACATAATCTCTCTATTATGTATAAATTATGCATTCATGCTGTACCTATGTATTTCCGCACCCAAAGTTGAGCCCACACCACACAAGATGCCTACCCACTTTATATTCAAAGCCAGTTAGCCACCTAGTATCTGGGTACTTGTTTTGTAAGCTATGGTACAGAGGCCGATCCGTTTATAGTAATCGAAATTAAGACCTCCTCTATATTAGGAGTGCCTATTGATATGTGCAGCGTGCTGTTTTTGTACTTGTTTACACCCGAGAAAATTATTCCAACTATAAAAATGATGTCAGACGGAAAGTGATTCAGACTAACTTACAGATGTTTTTCTACTCTGTAGTAGACTGTGTTTTTATAAGGTTTTTTGTTATCTCTAGTGATCTGTAAATGATCTCTAGATACCATAGATATTTTGTTATTTGTTAATTACAACTAAAACATTTCACAAACAAGGCTTTTACCTATATCAATACCTGTAGTTAGACATGAAGATGCCAAGATGAAGATAAAAGTTATTGAATAACACATTTAGATATTCTAAATGCTATCAAGCTATACTTGTGCGAATAGTTAATATGATTAAAATCTAAATATCGTATTTTATGTTTGTTTAAATACCTGCCTACGTAAATAACTATAGGGTCGAAGAGCCATACTTATATGTACATTGCATTTGGTAATATCAACTGTACGAGTACAATTACTAAATAAATTTGAAAAACATAGCTACGTAATAATCAAATTAAATTAATTAAAAATCATTTACTCAATAATCAGGCGTTGATTTACAAATTTGAAAATATTTTAACTTGCGGCATTGCCTATACATATGTCTTGCTTAAACGCAAAATGTTCGTCTTTACCTAAATTAATAAAAATATTTCATATCTAATACAGTAATGCAGAAGCGGTCATTGCACTTAGCACAAAAATGTATTGGAAGCTGATATGTCCCGTGTTATTGATGATACTTATAACATTCGGTTGGGTGTATTACTTAACTTTTCTTACTTACCTACCCCAAAAGCTTTCCGATAATAACACATAACTGATTACTTATTATATGTTTTGTTTTCATAAACACAAGCTCTTTAAATTTTCACTTCGACTACATAGATATGTTTAGATAAACATATCTAAATTCTCAAAAATTCCGTAGCGTGCGACAAGTATCCATCTCTCCAGCTCGTATGACTAGCATATTTCTTGCCCCATTGTGTCTATATATACGAAGCTATGATAATTATTCATGAAGCAAATATATTTTAAAAATATGATTTATGTACATATGATTCATGAAGTATTATTTAAATAATGAAGTTGATGCGTTAGAATAGCAGAAGTTAGATAACAATTTTATTCCAAACTTAACTTTGTAATTAAACTTTTATTATTTCTACACATTAACAAATTTGAGTTTATTATAAGGCTCCCACAGTTTACAAGATTCTTGAATATGATATGTCAAAACTCGTCAAGTAACTTTTAAAATTCTTCAGACTCACTGAAATGGAATGTTTTACCTAATTGCATATACTTAGGCACTAGTTACTTTTAATGAAAACTAAAGTAATATAATTTAATTAATGTAATTTATGTGTAAATTATAGACAATTTATCTGAAAACCTTCGTTGCATTATTACTTAAGTTTTATTCACAAGAAATTTAATTCTCAAGTACATTTTAAATGTAAGGAACCATAATGAATTATTTATGTAAATAAATATTAATTACTTAATATCTTACCGCGAAAATAAATGAAACGCAACTGAATAATATAAATTAACACAACTGAAACATTTTTTAAATAAATCGCACTTTATCACACACGAAATTTAACACTGTAATCACTTTTACGTAGAGCGTAATTATAATTATAATCAGTAATTAAATAAACACCAGGAGTATGACTTTACTCTGTACGTTAAAAATCACAACTGAAGCAATATTTGGCTTAGATTCACAAAGTTTTTTATAGATTACAAAAATAGTATCGCGGAACTATTGTAAATGTAAATTGCTCTATAAACGATGTGCCCTAATGTATTGTTATTTAACCCTTTGTGGAAAAAATCTTTACAGCTTCAAAAAGGAACCTTTTTGCTCTACTTTTTTAAGTGACCACAGTTACAAAATAAAGCAACGCTCGTTATTATTGTACCCACAAAAAGTACCGGCTGAAAAAACGGACGTATTGCCTTGAGGAGCTTTGTTAACGAATATACGGAAATAACTGTATATCTGTGAAACTACAAATAATAATAATTAATTAATTATAAGTTCTTCATATGGTTTGATTAAACATTATCTCAATTGTTTAGTTGGTACATACAACATGAAATTTTAAATTAGTAAAGACATAAGTTATTCAGTATCTATTCTTTAAATAAATTTAAAAAATATTAATCCGCTTGACAATAAAATGTATTATTTTCATAATTTTAAATAATACCTTACATATCATTTCAGTTTACACTTGTAAAATAAAGTCAAAAATAACGTAACATATCAGGAAATAATAAGTAGGTAGGTACTTCTACAGCTCTTGTGTATCTCGTAGTTGCTTAATAGAAATTAACTCGCTATATAATTATTAATTAAAAAAATTAGATGTTAACTTAGTTTTTAGTTTGTAATTTTTTTTTTCAGTAATTGCAAAGTAAATAAATTACTTTATCTTTGGATATATCAATTTGGACAGCGTAAAT
>DWEJ01001809.1:0-12368 GCA_018245835.1 Mysoria sejanus stolli | reverse complement strand
TATTATATTCTCACATTACAAAAGATGTGCTATGCATGGAAATATTATATGTATTATAGTATGTTGTATAAAAAAATTGAATTAATAAAATTTTGTGAACTTTGTCTACAATGCAAAGAACACATTCCTAATATTCAAACGTAAAAGGAATAAAGAATGTCAAAGAAGTTTTTATGAGAATGCTATTTGTAAAAGTCCAAACAGTAGAAGAACATTCAGATGTATGATACAATTTATATGGACAATAATAACGTAACGACCGAAGAGCGTCAAAAATTCTACAATTAAGTTGAGACATCGAAAACATCAGCCGAAACATAAATAGATTCTAATATAAACTAAGTTGAAGCATCAAACACACCATACGTGGCAAAATAGTTTAACGAAAATTGACAATCCATTTCTATGTTTCCTAAGCCAACTTGCAGTTGAAACAAAGGTCGAGTAACAATTAATGAAAATCTCTGGCGAGGTGATGGCAAACACAAGCAGCAAGCAACGCAAATATACACTTGTACTTGCTATACGAATAGTCTAGAATACGAGTAAATGCTATGTAAGGCACAGAAAATAGGAGCTTTAATAGGTTTCCTCACTTCAACATAAACAGTTTAAAATGAATTAATTTTGAAAATATAGACCAGTATTTGCAAGAATCGTAGTATTGTGAAAAACAGGTAAGACAAACACAGTCCTGTAATTTAGGCGTAAAATTATAAAAAAGAGTGCTATTAACTGCTATAATCCAGCATAGAAATATCATATAATTTCTATTTTTCCCCGATATCTGCTCGTCTTAAGTTAAAGGCTTACCAATACGTGAGTACGTACTTAAAAATGCCAGAAATTAAAATTTATGATAGATTCACAAAACATTTTATGCGTCAGGTTTTATGCGTCGCGTACGGTGAAGCTGTGAAGGCCTGGTCAATACAACATGGTTGACAACTACCAACTAAATTCCACTATCCTACTTTTAAACTTATAAGCATACCACGGAGCTCAGACCTTCATACGGAAAAGAATTTATCCAATATGTATACAAAAAAAAATTAAAAAGGGGATGTCGGTTATATATAGCATACATGTATTGTAAATGCATACTTAAATATGCACCTAAAAGTTATGCCTTTTTTTAAATAATACATTGTGAATATTTATTTCTTTCAGTCTTCACTAACAACACAAAGACAATAAACATAGGAATGGCTAAGAAGGCGAAGGAAAAGTTCCGAGAAGAAAGTAAATCCAATGTAAAATTTAAAACAGACTGTTCCAAGTGGCCTTGTTTTCTTACTGCGTTCTTTCTTCGGTTAAGAACTTACGTTTTTTTTGTTGCGCATTAAAATTCAACACAAAAACCTTGCAAATGCTTGCTTAGCGAATATTGAAGCGGCATTGCTTAGGACAGATTTTTTTAATAATAAAATTACTCACATAACATACTCGAAGAGTTCGATGAGACAGTTTTGTGAGATCATGTTTCAATTCAAGTTTAAAGTTGGATCCGATTCAAATCTTTCAATGTTCCCATTGAAGCACTTTATTCTTTCCGTCGCAAAAATCAGTATACGGCTTTATATCGGGTGTATGAAAATTTTAACATAATTTGTTTCATAGATCTTTATCATCTATACTCATTTCATTCTGTATACTCCACTTACATACGAGTGCGTACTTTATTTATTGTTAAGAAATTAAGTACGCTTTAAAAACCATGGACTGTCGGTTATTTCAAAACATAACAATGAAATTTTTAAATTAATAGCATTTGCTTGACCAACAGCGGCTTTAAATAGATCCGTTTAAATAGATCGTTAGATAAGAGCCGTAAAGTCACGTGGAAAGTCTTAATGGTGATATAAAATAACCCATATAAATGTATCATCTAATGTTTTATCTAAATGTTAAAAAATGACGGAATATATTTCATTCTATATCAAGCATAGTTATATTTACATTATTGTTAAATAAATATGACAATAATTAGAGAGAAAACAAACATTATTTGACTTTTATGTCCACAATCTATGCTGGGTTCTAAAGATCGAGTAACGAGATCAGGTACAAGTTCTATCCAGACAACATTACATTCAATAGACAAACATTAGGCTTTTGATGAAGATATTACATCCGTGCTTATCCCTTTAACCAACTACATATCATTTCGTTAATACTTATATTTTTTTGACATTCATTTGGCATTTGATTTTTCGATAAATAGACAAATCTTCATAGATTTACAACAATAACAAAATAATTCTGGTTGCATTCAGTCTTTAATTTACATTCAAGATGTTATCGACATTTAATGAGTAATAAAATAAATTTTTATCCTCATTTAAAAAGATTACTGACATGAAGGGAGTCTTTAATTACATCCCGAAGTATAAATCACCCAGATCAGATTATCTCTAAATCTCTAAGAGTTTTATTTCGACGATCGCTTTCTATTTTTGAAACATTAGCAACTTTGATTACTTATGCATAACATTCGGAAAATTCAATTCAGTATAATGTAACATAAGTACCATATTAAAGCCAATGAAAATAACCTTTCCATTAAAGCCAGTAATATAAGGAAATAAGGAAATGTTCATAGCGGCTATCCACGGTAACGGTTGACTGATTTTATATGAAGCGGTACGCGCAATGCCTACAATTTCTAATTAAAAAGCAAACAAATAACCACACGTTTTCGCATTAAAATCGTCGTTTTCAGATAAGTTACAGGTAATCTTAGATGGCAAGCATTTTTATGTCATATTTCATATTAAAATGTGGGTATATGGCTCATGTAATAACTCAAGCATAGCAAATACCACTCGTCTTAGGTCCCAAATTATGTTGACTGGTTCAAATTGCAGGGTTCACTTCAAATACCTAAAACTAAATGAACAATGCCCTTATACTATGGACCATTAATCTTTGCACAGAGAGATAAAAGACGCACGTACAGCTGTTAAGCAATCTGTTGAGAAACTACTCTCAACATATCAAGGCGATAAAGTAATGCGGTCGACATCACAAATGAACAAAATGGTAAACTATTAAGGTGTTGCTCGGAATACGGCGCTAGTGATACGCTCTTAGGAAAATATACTTTCTATCGATAATCTTACAACCATAATATAATTATACATAATGGTTCTAGAATGATTATTATAATATTTTCATTTGTTTTAACGAAGTTCCTCTTCTTCTTCTATTGCACCTGCCACTATCATTTTATAATTTAACTATTCTCCAAGGGTTGACTGGTGGAGAATGCCACTAGACATTAAGTCCGCCCTTTGTATTGCCTAATGGTGTACAATAAAGAATAAATAAATAAATAAAAGATTGAGTATTAATTGAAGTGATCAATATTGTTAATAAAGAGCTTATAAGGTTAAGAGGGTCAGATAGTATAACTATGATATTTACTTACGATTATTAGAGACAAATTGTAACAAACGCTTTTTTTGTACAATACTTAATTCTTGCCATGTATTTTGCGCTAGATATAAAATATAATGTATCTGGTGGTTAATCGTAGAACACAATTGGGCTCATATAAACCTTATGTTGTTATCACTAAAATTTTAATAGCTACCCCCTGACCGTCTGCAAGCGAATAGTAAGACGATACAACCATGTACTGATAGCGATTACAGTCTAGACAAGCATTATGTACACGACAACCACATTTATGTAGGTTCTGTCTGTTGAATCAATATTCTTCCTTTTAAGTCAGTATATTATGCCACATGATTTATTTGTACTTTCGCTCCTAATATAAATGCATTTTATTAGTTCTATTGAGTTGTTAAGTATTTATATTTATGTTAAAAATGTAATATATCCGATTGCAACCATTTATTTTGTATCCTCCAAAAATACATTAAGAAAACTAAAATGAATATTTTAATCAATATAAAACATTAATATAATATAAAGCATTCACGTTAAGAAATTTACTGCATAATTCTTCAGAAGAAATAGAGTTGATTTTCAAGGATATCAGGATCATCAGTCACACGCCCTAAGAAGCCATACACAAACAAAACTTAGCAAATATTGAAAATGACTCAATTCCCTGTTACAAAAAAAGTCGATATCGACAGATCAAACACGCAGCACTCAAATGCAATAGCCGTCCAGGACAAAGGTCTCTCGGCAAACACAAATAGTTGAGGCGAGACAGTCGTGAGAGATGCTCAATAACCCGCTGAGTGTCAGCGGTTATAGCTGAGACCTGAACTTGTCCGTTTTCTGTTTACACAAAAGATATTCCTGCTTTTGGATTGAGATTTTAATGCAGATAAACACAGTTACGCTTTAGATCGTACATTGCTGCAAATTCACGTTTCATTGTCAAAGACGAGCTGTTTTTCTACATATGTAAACGACGAACCCCTTTCCGTTTTCTTTTTTGACATCCAATTCAAGAAACATTAAACTTACACTGCTTCGTTGGTCATGTTGGTTGCAAGTGCGACTGCCGATCGGTCCTGGGGTCAATTCCTAGGTACGGTACCACAACATACATACATATATCTAATTTAAATTTTCTAGTAGTGGCTCACCACGTATTTCATAGTGAAACGTGAACCTAAGTGGTAATACGTGGGAGTGTTCTGCATTTTACTGCCAACCTCATCGAGGATTACAAGTGTGATGCAACGTTGTTACGTTATTAGACATCGTTCTCAAAAAAAAAAACAAAAAAAAAATTGTAACCACTACCGGACCTAAAATATATCTACATTGTTCCAGCAGTCACAAAATCCATTTTATGAACCAAACACAATACGAATAGAATAAATTTTAACTCGGCAGTATAATAATACGGAAAGACAGCAGAGTTAGTATCTATAACGGCTGAACAAGTTCCCTGATCGTTAGAAATTTATCGAACCGCACCGCCTTAAACGCTTTGTCAATTTTGACATCTGGAGCGAGAGAATTCGTCCTCAAATATGTCACTTCACAGAGCATTGAGTCTGAATGTACTTTTATTTTCTTGACGACTGTTAATACAAAAAGATCCAACGTCTCGAGTCTATATCGCTTTGATAATGTATATTGGTTATATTCCATATGTTGAATAGTTAAATATTTATTTGTGTAAATAATGTACGTTGTTATATCATACTTTATTCGATTTATTTCTTTATGATAATCCTGACATATAACAAGATAACTAAGCTAGCCTAACCACATGTCACTATCAATAGATATTTTGATAAAATGTGTTAAAATAATATACCTGGATTTCGATTAAAATCTAACGTACGATTTAAGTTACAATAAAAACAACATCATACCTGTAATCCCCAAAGAGAAACAATCCTCTGCTTATTTTTTTCCTTATTTATTTATATGTAGTAGGTACGCTCCCACATTTTATCAGTCACTCGTCAGTCACATACACGAAACAATAACAGGAATACAGTCATATCGAGATATTTAGTAACTAATAAGCTTACTAACCTGTAGAAAACTAAATTAACTATTGCCTTAGGTAAATTGTAGCGACACGACATTTATATTCTGTTCTAAGTAAATTGTAGTGCAAACGTTTCAAATGATTACGAATTCGAAATTCAAATCGCGAATTGAATAAAGCTCGCTTAGTGGCTTCGCGCGCAAATCAGCTCCAACAATGAGAAACTCCTACGACTAACAGATTAATATTGCAAATGAGTCCTTTTGCAAATGAGACTTTTCTCGGACTCCAATGAATATTCAAAAATTTTTGCTTTTGTTTCACGCTCTTTATAAGTTATTTCGTTAAACTGTCTTAAGAAGCTTATTATGCGATTGGCCATCAGATTTAATTAAGGTTTCGCATATTTTATAAACTTCACTAAGTTATCAAGTATAGAAACCACCACCAGAAGTGTTAACTGACTTTCTATATAAGCGTGTTTCGTATAACTATCCCTTATTAATTCAAGCATAAAAACATCTTCGGTCAGATAAGTCTACATTAAGCATGAACATTGCTGTCGTAGTGTAAATGTTCTAGAAAGCAAATATGTAATACCGGCGGCATTCCAACTTACTGTAGTAGCAATACGATTCACTTGAAGTGGAAATGTAACTTGTTCTCATTACTTAACATTAGGATCCCAGCTAGCATGTTTAACACTTGTATGATGTAGTGTACGTAAGACATCCCAGATAAGACTGAATTTGATATAGCTGATATAGCTGCCATGACCAAAACTATCATTATATTATTATCACCCCAGGTTCTTAATGGCGTAGGCAGAGAGATCTAAAGCATCTACCGTGTCTGTGAAAGCTGCAAGATAAATAAATATCTGTCCTTATAACCTTTGCAGCGTATTGTAATTGACTTTTTCTGAAAAAGAGATGCAAAATATGCATACGTATAGATTAACGTAAAATTATTTTAACAACATACAGTAAGTATGTATGAAACAATTGTGCTTTAGCCTAGTCTTTGTAGGATGAAGCCCGCACAGCTATCTGCTGTAACTGTGCAAACTACAACAAATGATGAAGACAGCGACAAGCAATAAAGAACCATCAAAAGTATAGGCAGGTAAATTAATATTCTCCTTTTTCGATTTTCCACAAAAAATGTCACGCAAATTCTATACATAAAATATCCAAATACATGTGTTTTTTATAGTCTTTATTTGCTTTTTATTAAATTTTACATTATCCATCATATATGTATATAGGAGCAGTAACCTTTTACCATTACAACATCGCTCGTTTGTTTGTTTGACTTCGAAATCATAAAGTCTTATATCAAATATTAGTATGAACATTAACCAACACCACCCGTGATAGTTTGTGATGCATTTTCACCACTTAATATAACTCGGTTATTAAACAATAAAGTTCGTAGAATCGGACATCAGACGAGCTGTGCTTTATTGTACTAGTAAGTAGACAAACCAGCAAGAATTACGATATATATAATCATTCTAGAATTTCAAATAATCCAACATGTTTTCTAGTTGCATTGCTAATCCCAGCATAAGTCAAGATTAACTGAGCGACGCTTCCGAAATCGAGCGTAGACAAAGAGTGGAAACTATTTAGCGAGACGTATGAAGACAAATTGATACCGACTCAACGCGGAGTTGATAACTTCAGTTTCAACTCTTACTGTTCATATATGTCTGAATTTTCGTCATCACCGTTAAAACTTGGTAATACTATGGTAAATAACTTTAAGCAACCGAAATCGCAACTTGAAAAATGCAATATCACAAAAAAATTAATAAAATCCAAATACATTACTAAGATTTGAAATTGTAATGAACACTCTACTTTTGGATGGGCACTTGAAGAAGAGTTAATGTATGGAGATTCTTATTAAAAAATTATACAAAATGAGGCCTTTTACATTTTAAAAACCGTTTCAAATTCAAATGACTTTAATATCCTAAAGATAAAGATAAAAGATTCCATTTTACAAAAAGGATTAACAATGAAAATTGCGCCCCTGATAAGATCCTTTTCAGGTGCAGAACGTCTTAGAATTACTCATGAATTTCCAAAATTACATCTAGTAGAGATGGTTAAGTGACATCAAATTACTCTTTATCTTTAATCTCTGGCCTCCTTGTGGGCGATGAAGCAAAGGATACAATACAATACAATATACTTTATTGCACACTGAACTCTGTTTATGAAACAACAAGCAATATTAAAAAAATACTCTTAAGCAAGTAAACGTAAGTTAATCAAGGAAAGTCTGTAACTTTCGTCTTAAACACTCTTGTTACTGTAGTTACTGTACTGTGTGGGAATCGCACAAATACAGTTTCCGATCTACCCCGAGAAGTGATATGTATAAGCAAATGTAAAAGAAATCAACACGGCGTTAAACTTTTATGAATATTTTTATGATCTCTAGATGACTGAATACTTACTACTAAGGTTACTACTGAAAGACAGAACCCACCTTACAAAATATGAATGTGTACATAGAAACTGCAGTGTACTGAATTGTGAACTAACTCTTAGGTCTCTTACGATACCTTTTAATAATATTAAGATTACGAGTAAGTAACGCTTTATGTTATTGTAGATGAGGTTTTTATTATAACAGAATATATTATCCATAATAATCGCACAAAACAGAAAACAGATCAACCGACGATTCATAGTTCTCTAGCAGAACTTCGTACATAAAGTAACCGAACAATTACGAAAATAAAATCCTTAACTAAATGAGAAGTGACGTGCTAGTCTTATGGTGTCTAAAAACCAAGATAAATATCTTGCAAATTACGCCATTACGCCGACGTCATAAATATTCAAAAGTTTCTTTAATTCTCGCTCAGGCTCATATTACAAGTCCATTTCGGTTGCATTTAAATTAGGATTTCAGAATACCTTTTTCTTTTTCGACAAGTTTCATTTGAGCTTTTTTATAGTAGGCCATTTCAGAGATATACAACCACTTTTGTCACGGTGACTTAGGATAACGTCGTATTAGCTTCTTTCGGACCAAAATAAAAGTTTCCTTACTATCCGTGAGTTACGCTATCCAAATGTACAGGTTCATTATGAACCAAAACTAGAATTGTACGATTCTAGTGTAGCAAATGTTCTCATTAAAACCTCCTTTATTAAACATACCTGTGATTAAGTTCAGGTAGATACAGGTATGTTTCATGTGACTTCTGCAAAGAAACTCCCACGTTCCACCAGTTACATTTAAATCCCACTATGAAATATGTAATGCATACACCGTGCACATATCTAGACTCTGAGCCACTATTAAAAAATCTATGTTAGATAAAATCAATTGTGCCCGGCCCGAGATTAGAACCCTGTACTTTTCGTTCAACAGTGGCGCTTGATATCAACACAACCAACGCAATAACAAGCTTCTCAAGAAAATACTCTTTGATCTTGTTAATAGTAATCAGACAAATTCCTTGTCCCAAATCACACAGAGCCAAGTTTAAATAATTCTTTAATTACATAAATGGTTTATAATATTAATGCCAGTTATTTGCATGCCCTATTCCAAAATGGTAGCCGCATAATAGAAGTACATTGAAATTTTGCCACTAATATAAAATATGGTAATAGGCTCATCCCTTATTCTACATATGGTGAGATGTAAAGGCAACTAGGAAAATTTGAAAGTGTAGGTTAACTACACTAGTGTGCCTACCTCTTCGGGGATTACAGGCACGATGTAACTTTGTCACGTTAATATAAATTAAGTCACATCTCACTCAGAAAGAACTACCTGAATCTCTTTTAAGTCTTCATCTCCGCAGTTTATTAAACATCATAAAATGGACTAGACGACAAAATATACGAGCAAGGCAAGGCAAGCTCTCAGGCAAGTAATAGTTCGAACGCAAGTCGTATTCTCAGACCTATGTAATTATTAATTACTAGCTAATGAACATCCCTGTGTATTGCTACATACGTGAACATTTTAATTATAGAAGTGGCAAACGTGCTTTGTACGACTTGATGTATAATTACTTTAGCCTATAGTCATCTATTTCTAATAGTTGTGACGCTGGCTCTCCTACTCAGGACGAATAATTGCAACGATTCATAACTTAAAATCCTTTCACAACTGTTAAGGCGAAACACAACAAGCTAATATTGTAGTGTACGTAATGTTATATGAATCGTGCATTTGAGCCCTATACCCTAAACACGATAAGAAAAAGAAATCGAAATCTCTAAGGCACGAAGGTCTTGAACGAGTAAAAATATTGACAGACCGTGATATAGAAACGAGAATGTCGGAGTAAAATGATATGGAAGGTTCGATGTTGATTCACACTTGGAATTCCACAATGAATATTGTAAAATAACGAAAATATGTATTATTTTGGTAACGAAAATATGTATTATGGTTTATAGGTAGGTACGAGCTACGTGAGCATTATCATAAAATATATTAATATCCAATTAATTATTTACAATAATTGATGACTTAGCAATGTATGAATACATAATAAGGCAATAATTTCATCGGCTACTCCGTACTGGGACGTATAACATAATCGTTGAGTCATCGAAAGGTAACCCTTCGGGGATACACAGGAAGTTACATTAAATTATTAACATTAATAATCCACAAAAGTACTCGTATAAATTTGCTTAGAGTTATAATATTATCTATAGATACAGAATAATTTCATAAAAAGATAATCTTGAATTTTTTCTCATGGTTCCACAAATACGTGGGAACTAACAAAGATAAGCAACTTTTTCACTTTCATCTCTTAACATACAATATAGTAAAGACAAGCAAGTTCAGTCACAGCCAATCAAGTATTCCTTACGTAAAAACCCACAAAGAGAGATGAACAAAGTTCTAACGTACATAACTTATGACTCGTAAATTTTTGCCCGAATCTCACGTAGACAGCAGATACAAATGGGAACGTACATATTTTAGTTGTATCTCGGTAAACAAGTGTGTTACAAAGTCTCATAATGAAGCTTACTGTTTCGGACTCGATGGATATCTGTGAGAAAGTCATATTAACTAATACTGAATGTAGTCGAGAGAAAGATATAAAACCGATGTGAAGTTCGAATTTAACATACGGTCTGCTCATACAACACACTCTTGCTTATATTTAATGCAAGGACATTAATTCGTTGTACAACGTTCACTTGTTTTATTGAAATACTAGAAACCTATCTTTTAAAAAAAAATAACGCCTAACAAATAATTTAAACAACCTATTATTTTACAGCTTCAAATCAGTGCAAGCTCCCCATCATGCCTGACGAGAATATCATAGTTAGCTAAAGTCGCGCAGTGTATAAAGCAATTCGATGAAGGCACCAAATTCAACCAACCGACAAATATTCGATAAAAGATATTCGATAAAAAGTAAAATAAATGGATCCAAAAAGTCTCTTGAATATCTTGACATATTTATTTTCTGCACAACATAATATTACTCCTAGTCTTGGGACCATAAGCTATGCGCCAAAAGGAAATTATAAAAGTAGAATAATGATGGTTGAAAAGGCAACAAATACTTATTAAAACAGTTCAGAATAAGAAACAAATTATTTTCCTTATCATCATCATCAGCCTCAGTCTGTCTCAGGCCATTGCTGGACCTAGGCCTTCTGTAAAGAACGCCTACGCGCGCTGACCTCTCCTTGCCGCATCCAGCTTTTACCTGTTACCTGCTATCGTACATCGTCATTGCACCTGGCCGGAGGGCATCCTGGACTACGTTTGCCGAGCCGCGGGCTCCTCTCCTGAACTCCCCTTCACAACCAGTTGTCTGTTCTTCGGCAGATATGCCAAGACCATTGCCACGTCAGCAAGATAATCTTTACACCTATGTCGATAACTTCGGTTCTCTGTCCGATAACAAAATATTTGAATATCGTAAATAATAAATTTAAACATTGCTATCCGATTTATTTGGAATAAATTCGTGACTATATTCTTGAATAACTATAAACAGGGCCAAAACATATCAAAAAGAGTTCATTTCTAGTGTACTTGTCTTCGCTTGTCGCTGACATCACTAGTATAGCATCCGCGTGAATGGCACTCACATATTCAACTATTTTCGCTCGAAATATTTTCATTCTGGACATACCTATTGTTACATGTCAAAGGCTTGTTATATAGACGACTCTTTCTCTTTGATAAAACATCCTTGGTGTTGTCAGAAACTATTTTTTTTACATTTTCAGTGATACGAACCACGAATGAAGATGAAAATATACTTTCAGTTCAATGCAATTTTGTTTCCTATAAGGATCACAAGTAATCATTAAAATGTAGTTCTTTTGAGGAAATCCCAGCTAATAGTCCTAGTAAAGGACACCCCATTTTAAAATATGTACATAAATCATAGACATAGGATGAGTGCATCAATGGCATCTGCATTTCTTCACTTTGCTACTATCTGGTTCTATGCAAAATAGATTACTTTTTTGTTAAGCAATTGAATAATTAATCTCCTTCTCCTTTCCGTAGATCTATAATTCATTTGAATTAAAGAAGAAATATTTGATGTATATATAGTATAGCTGAATGATTTAATTTTAAAGTGTTTTTTTTACTTAATGTAGTTGAAGAGCGTTCATAGCGCATTAGCGCGCCAGCACGACAACTATATATATTTATATATTAATACGTGAAAAGTCGACCTTTTGCTCCCTTTTTACGAACGGTGGGCGAACGGAAGAGTATGACAGTTGGCACACTATAAAATTCAGATGCTGGATCGTTGCAGAAAGGTAGTATTTTATGAAATAAAGCATTATAAATACCTTATTTTATCGAAAAACTACTCACGTACACTGACTAAACACATGCTTACAAAACACTGTACGTACACGTCAGTAGAGCTGGTGATAATAATATATCGATATAA
>DWEJ01001808.1:0-12369 GCA_018245835.1 Mysoria sejanus stolli | reverse complement strand
CAAATATTTTATCTAAAATTACTTATATATAAGTACATGTACATGTAATTATTCATGGTAATGGCGTTTTACTAGAAGTTTAAAGGAATCAAGTGATTTGGCTTTGGATACCCGCTGGAGTAGACGTGTTCTGGAGTGGCGACCACGTGTTGGCAAACGTAACGTAGACGCCCTCCGGTTAGGTGGAGTGATGATATACGCAAAGTGGCTGGCAGCGGTTGGATCCAAAGAGCTGAAGATCGAGCTCAGTGGCGGGCCATTGGAGAAGCCTATATCCAGCAGTGGACGGGAATAGGCTGATAATGATGATGATGATGATGATGATGATGATGATATAAAGCTTATAACTTTACGGAGTTTTTGCTAAGATGGTTTTGCTAATAGTTAATTGTAAATGTCTCCTTCAAATAAACTTTTGGTCTATATGTATTGACCACTTTAAAACATAATTGGTGACACAAGTGTCTGGTAAATTGAAAGATTACTACAGAAACTAATAAGTACGTGTCACAGCCGGACACTTCCTACACCGACATGAATATTCAATTTTAAAAATACATTCCGCTTAATTTCGCAGCAAATCTTTTTATCTTCAAGTATCGTGACGACCTTTTAATTACCGTACATTCGCACGACCAATACATACGTTTTATATCTTTTTACTTCACCGACGGAGCGGACAATGTCATTCCAAAATGCTTTTTACTGGGAATTCTATTTGTCGGCCATGACGCTGCGTTTTGTATCATACACGAAGCAACGGCTAGACGGCTCACACTCAGTGTTATTTCGAATATATCGTACAAAGAATAATATTTTTTTAATTGGGTACCTACACGGTTAAGAGCGCGTGAGAATAAACCCGGTATAAATGATTAAATAAACTCTAAACACACAATGTCAATGTGCGCTTACGAACAAGTACGCTTATCGCTATGGTACAGGAAGTAGTTTGTGGTTACCAATGAAAATAGTATCATAAGCAACTAGTTAGTAGACAGCTCCGTGATGACCGATACCAGTTACCCCCAAATTATAATAATAGTATATATTTGTATCAAAGTAATATAAAATATCAAAAGTAGACAATTTTAAAAAGTAACTTTCATTATTTAAAAATAAGGAATATAAATGGTCCAATTATTTAAAAACAAAATAAATATTATTACGGTATAATCAACTTAATTTAACGTACATAAAACTTAAAAATAATTAATAAATTTATTATATACATATGAATAAGAACGCTGTCCTTTATATGTTACCGTCATTTTGAAGATTATTCAGAAGTGTATTGTAATAACAGAGCATAAAAAATGTCCAAATTTACAATTTTTTGTACCAAAGGAACGTAAACAGTTGAATAAAAAATTAATAACGTTGATAGTAAATATTATTTGCCAACCCTAAATAAGACAATAGTCGCTATTCTCGTCACAACACGCGCTCACAATACGCCGCTCTACACCTGATTGGACGCTAACGAATCTTCTTGGCCCATTTCGTGTATTAATGAGCCCCACATATCGTTCAATTTATATTGCATTGTGATAGAGATACACTCGCGGCATTCCGATACTGATTGATGACTCGATGTAACAGTAAACGTTATCGATGTCGATAATTTTCGGCTGTTTCACGCACTACTAGATAATGCCTCGTATTGTACAGGTGGATAAAATGTACAATGGTTTGTAAGTACTTTATCATATTTTATACATAGAGCATTTTCTTTTATTTTTATTTGTAATTAAATCTAATCAAACTTAGATATGACAGATATTAAATGGTCGGAAATAGAAAATGTAAAAAGTGTGTTGCATTTATGAACATTTTGCAACAACTTTTAATTAACGCTTAAAAAGTTGAAACTATGTAAAAGTGAAAAATAGTAATAAAAGATTTTCGAGGGAATTATGTTGCTGATACCAACTAATAATGCAATAGGTGTTAATGAATTCCAATACAGTCAAATGTCACTCTTCCCGCCAAGACACAAGAATCATTTATCACAGATAAAAGATTGAATTCCATTCAGAAACAGAAACATCTTAAATTATATACTGCGGTATCTTAAAAAAGAAAAAAGATAAATGTTTTTTCTAAGCATTAGTGAAGTTAAACGATAAAAACTTATTGAGTTATGTTTGTCTGTACATCTGTCTGTCTGTAATATACGTTTTATAACCATGATAATGTACCTCTATTTTTTTTAAGTTCAGAACTCAGTAAAACTAAAAGTCTAAAAAAATAGTCTAAGGTTTAATTTCTTTCTCTGTTTGTGTCAACTATTTTGTGTTTTGTTTTTCTTACTTAAATCTACAATTAAAATATCGTCATCGATTCCTAATGCTATTGCGAAAGTACATAGATGATTATTTAAAAAACTAAGTGTTGTTTTAAAATGACGAAAATCTAGTATAGTATCGTAGCACTAGGAACTCTATTTCTGTTAGTATTTACACTTCATCGCTCTCTTATGCTTACGAACCTAATATTATATTACATATGCTTCTGTTTTGTTCATTATTTCGCGCAATATCCCTTGCTGGGTATGTACATAGAGACCTACTGCCCATTCTCTTTACATGCATACCGTGTTTCTAAAATCGCCATCCTTTCCTTTACTTTCGAGTTTCGGAGACTTCCGATACACCCGTCATTTCAACCCTCACAAAGAAAACTATAAAATACATAAAAAATAGATAACTCTTGTTATAGACATACAACAAGCATACCGATATGTTCTCATGCACACATTCATCGATTTAGTGGCGAAATAATTAGCTCCCAACCGTTACAATAATGGTTTCATCTCACCGATATCCCCTTATTTGCTTTCCATCGCATCCGGTGGCCCCGTGTAAATCAATAAATAAATTTTAAAAAAAAACTAGATTACGTACCAGTACTGTTATCTGCTTTATTTCTATAGAGCAGAAAAAAGTGTGTGGACAGCCTTATATTAAGCCTTATGGGTTTCAGGAACGTTAATGAAACATATTAATTGACCATTTGTAAGCAACTTTATTAGTACGTATTCTTGTATTGAAATGTATTTGGATACCACATTTTCAAACGTGCTAAAGCAGTGCTATGGTTATGATACTTTTGAAACAAAATATGAGCAAAAAATTACTGTACGTATCAACAACAACGGCAAAATATAAAAAAGCATAACATCATTCCTTCAGTAGCCAAAAAGTTAGGCAGAGTAGTATAATACACACCCACATTTCGTCAGTCAGTTACACGTTCCACAATAAAAAAAAGGCACATCAAAATAAAAAAATCTTAAATACGATTTTTCAATCGCGAATATTGCGCTACGACCTTCGCTTGTAAACAGCCTTAAACTGAGAAAGCTACCCAAAAGACCAGTTGGGTGATTAGTGTTATCAATTAATTATTTAATATAGATATGTAGAAACAAATGCCTTGATATGCCGCCAGTGTCCTCTAAGATTTACTTTCCACCGCACATCCGGTGGCCACGCATATATTAAATTTAAAAAAACTGGATCGTAATTTATTTTTAAAGACACTTTACACTGGTAGCTGAGCGGAGGATCTGCGTGTAACGCCAACTTCATCTTTGTTATGATGACATATAAGTTTCCCGCCATTTTGGAACAATGTTATAAATATTTTTTTTTATTTTCTACAAAGATGAAATGACTCACGGTATCAATAATTGAAGTAGCTTCCAAACATTCTCCACTACATATGTATTTTTAAATAAAATATAACACTAAGTATTGGCACAAAACAAAGAGCCTACTGATAGCGTAGTAATGAAACCTTATAATACATTTTTAAGTTGTATTATTATGTATTAAATCGATAAAACAATACTTTGTTCCGCTATTTTAGCTTTAACAGTACACTATTTTCTACCTACATAACTTTTAGGTAAATACTTCTTCTCATTATTAAAATTCAGGTATTATTTTTTGTTTTTATTTTAAGTCTTAAAGTACACCTCATGACAGAAGCATACTTTAATATTATGTAAGTATCCAAGAAAAATAGTACAACGAAACTGTTTGCAACTCCCTCATACAGTGTAACCGAGCCTTAAATATTTCAAATTCCTTCATCTCTGTACACATGTGGCAATAGCTGTTCACAATTTTGGCTATTACTTCTAATGTGGGCCCCTATTCAGGTCACAGGCTTGTATAAAGATTAATGGCTATAAAATGTAATGTTATCGTAAATTGAAATTACACTAAACCAGAATACTTTCGAATTTTAAATTGGTTTCGAAATAAATTAAATGTCAACTTTGAATATGGAACAAAGTGTGTAATTAATCTATGTGGCCAGTGGTACTAGAAAGAAAGAAATTAAGTTGATTACGTTACAATAAAAATATAATCTTTTTATTCTCATTCGTAAAGTGATAAAAGTAAATGTCAACTTTAAATATGGAACAAATTATATAGTTAATCTATGTGGTTCATTTGATTTTAAATCAATATAAAAACAAAATCCGTTTTCATGTGGTACAGTAATAATCCTAAAAGTCAATTTTGAATATGGAATAAAGTTTAATTAATGTGCGTGTAGGTGTCAAGTGATATTCCTAAAAGAAATTAAGCACATTTCGTAACATAAAAAAAACTTTCTTTGTTCAACACAATAGATAAAAAAAATTAGCACACGCATTGACAGATGAAAAATTACATAGGTACACAGTATTTTGGTGCGACGCATAAATTTACTTCCATAATGAAACATTCCATTAAAATCTGTGCTATGATAATCGACATTATTTTCTACGATGAATAAATCAAGAATGGTATTTAAATAGACAATTATTATTAAAAGTAATATATCAAATTTGAACCGCTGCACGAATCGTACGCCAACCTATCACATCATTTTCATTTACGATCAAGACAAACGCTTAGACATGTACAGTTGCGTCTATTGCAGACCGATAATAAGTTCAAAGTTAGCCTAATTCAATGTTCGCGTGATTCTACATAATGATACGAATGTCATTACAAGTACAGTATAATTTGTATAACAATCATTACGGCCAGTCCGCGGTGTATGTACGAAGAATGAGAAGAAAAAGTTTCCAATCACACCTAGGCGCCTAAACACTTATAACTGGATATGAAACCAAAATGACTGACAAATGACCAAGCGGGCCCGCTAAGCAAGAAATCCTCGTTTAAATCGCAGGGTGAAGCAAAATTTTATTGACTTACCTGTTTCCAGCCAGTACTTGTGCCCAGTGTATAACAATGTGGATCAGAGCGAAGTAAAAAATACATAGACCAAACCCCTCGCCAGATACAACGTATCGTAAGAGGCGACTAAGGGACTAAGGGACTAAGGGACTAATCGCTGAAGGATGGCTTTCGGTTCGGATGATTATGTAATAATATAAATCAAATCTACGCAGAAACTATGCGGGTCGCAACTTGTCCATATAATAAGGAGTCGGGGACCATCCGTGTTCTGCGCTGTTCCGCCGCGTTCGGCGCTGAATGCGACGGAACAACGCTGAACGCGACAAACAACGGTGAACTCTATCTAAAGCACTCGCATGATAAAACACATTTGTCTTCATTTTATATTCGTTTCCCGCGAAAGCACAATAGACGCGGAAAGCTGAACGGATGCGTACGTGACTCCATACTAAATCTTAGTTTTCTATGGATATGAGCTGAAAAGAGCTGAATAAGTGTGAGTAGTCCCTAAGATCGTCGCTGGCTTATCCCTATAAGCTATATAGCGCGTCTTATCTGAGCACAGTTACATGCCCGCCGTCTATGGGCTGCAGTATAAGCGGTGACAATAGCTGCACTCCGTGATCCCACCCCACATGCCCAGCGTAGGACTAGAGGTATAACCCCTCTGAGAAGGCCTCCAGCAGTGGAATGCAATAAGGTGATGATAACGAAGTATAACAATAGGCTCACCCCATATTCCATGGTGTGTTACATGTGTGTATTACACCTTCGGTCTACCTCTTCGGAGAAACAAAGGCATGATGTTAATGTTACATTGTGTAAACCAAAGTGCATAAATGTCAGAAATAAAACAAAATAATTTAACGTCAAACTTTGAACAACTCTCAAGAAAGACTTTCAAGTAAATTTTAATGAAGAAGATTCTTAATAAAATCTAAGTAAAGCGTAGTGAAATATAGCTGTTATTAAGAAATTTTTGATGGCAACCTTCAAGTGCAACTTGGGAGAATTTCCATCACTGAAAAATCACTACTAAGAACTATGTTTTCCTCCACTGTTAAAAGCCACCTATATTTTATTTTAGCAACATTAAAATACATTCTTTTAATAATAAGACATATTGACTACTGCCCCATATTCATCTTACAAAAACTCTCTGGGTTTGTATTTGGCAACACCGGGTTCGTGAAAGCTTTAGGCATCTTATTTCAAATTTTTTAATCTTTACCTTTGTCTCGTATTTATTTGTTACTTAAATAATCGGTTTTGTTTCAATACAATAGAAATTATCTTCATGAGTGGTAGTTAAATAGTTATGGGTTAATTAACGCAATTGCGTTAATTAAGCCCATGAATGACTTTAACACTGAGCGTCAGTCATGGTCATTGTTCGATTTTGTTTTTGACGTCTATCTATTTAGCACATGGCAGCACTGGTGCCTCGTAGAACTGTTGTTTTATATTTTAGTTTTTAATATAAAAAGGTTATGGTAAGAAATATTTGGCGCTCAAATGACACAAATTTCGAATACTGAATTACTTACGTGTATTAAAACAATTTAGATATTTTGATTCGGGGCACATTTACACTCTTTTGAATCTTTCGCTTACAATTTTTTGTATGTAATAATCTAGAACACTCAAGATCCTTCTGTGTAACGTGTCGTTGGTCTGCAGGAGCGCCTCGGCAGCGGCGGGCTGGGTCTGGGCGGCGGCGGGTTCCGCGGTGGGGCGCAGCCCTCCCTCGCCGACTTCCAGCCGCCGTACTTCCCGCCGCCCTTCGCCCCCGCGGCGCACCCCGCCAGCCCGCACCACCAGCAACAGGTTAATGAACACTACCACCTACATTTGTCTGAACCACCTTACTCTCGTACCAAATCAGGTTTGGTTACGCTTCAACATGTAGACAATCATAAATGCATGTGTTATACATAAATTTACATCAAAACAATCAAGCCACTTTTATGTAAAAAACGTACGTTTGTGTGTGTGAGTGTACACGTACGTTGCGAGTACAATAACGTGTGGCGTCCGACAGAGCCATGGCATGGAGTACAGCGGCGGCGGCGGCGGGGAGTACCCGCAGCACTACGCGCCGCAGCAGCTGCTGCCACGCCACCACGCGCACCACGAGCCGCACGCACACCTGCGCCACCACCGCGACCACCACGACGCGATCCACACGCACCACGTACGTCCCGGTCTCTCTACACACGTCATTAGTCTGTCGCCACAGGACCTTCCGTAGATCTGTTCCTGTCAGCTGCTGGACACAAGGTTACCCAATATCACGCCACTAAACTCAACCTTTATCGTTGCGCGTCATAGCATGCCACCCCCCTTACAACAGCTTTTTTAATTCTACTGACTACACTAAACGCATTAAAACCCTTACTTGCTTTAACAGCAATTCGACCATTGCTTGAAGGCCTAGTACATATTTACCCCTACTCAAACATCTCCCCTTTTAATAAGAGCCTTTTAAATTAAAATCTACCACCAATCTAAATCTAAAAATCTAAAACACAACTGAATAAGTTCTGTATACATGCGCGTTACAATTATTTTTTCTTTTTGGAACAATATAACCGTTGCCTGACACCATTAAGATCTGTCACATGTCCGTTTAGCATTATGTCAAAGTTTTTTACATTTATATTAAGGGTACATTAATTTCAAACGAAATCGGACTACTTTGTTGGTCGTGTTGATTGCAAGTGTGACCGTCGATCAAGAGGTCCTGGGTTCAAGTCGCGGGTCGGGCACAATTGGAAATGTCGGAATTAGATTTTTAGTGGTGGCTCAGAGTCTGGATACATGTCCGGCGCATGGCAATAGACTCACCAGCTATTCCATAGCAGGACGTAAACGTAACTGGTGAAATTTTTTTTTTTTATATTAGTATTATATAGTTATAGTTCCCCAAACAAAGGGACATATTGGTACTTTACTCGACTTATTTGTGACTTTTAGATAAAAATGGCCATTTGTGTGTTACGTAATGTTTGGGGAGGGTACCGAAAAATGTTACGCCGCGTTACATGAGAGAAAGAGAGGGTCGAGAAGCTTCAAAAATTGTATTACGTAATACTTGAACGCTCCCCTACCTCTTCTGGGATTAGAGGCGTTACGTTCGAGCGAAATTTGCACAGTACCTACAACGTCTCACAGTGAACACATCAATCGATGCAGAGAATCATAACACAGCGAGTTGCGTCAAACTATTCACCCCCGCGTGCCTTCAACCCGACGGTCTTCGCATAGTTGCCAACCCCCGAGCTGCCGTAATTATGTTATTAAAATACCCTAAGAATATCATATTCGTAAGACCGAAGTATTAAAGATAATATCTCTGGTGCCTACAAGAAACTCCGCTGTCTTTCGTCTAATATACGCTGAATGTTAAAATTAAATTGTTTAAAAGTTCATTGGACCTTATTTTGTCGTAAAAATTTAATTCGTGCTACACGTAACATAAGACGATATGCTTGTGAGATTTTACAATTTATTTTCCAACAATAGCCACGGATATAAAACGGATCTCTCGTGGAACTTTCTTCTTGTATCGTATGTAGTATCATATGTCTCTATTCCAGTATCTTGCTTCTATGACTTATTGACAAAAAGTACTCGACTCTAACAATGTAATTCATCAAAGTTATCATCAAGATTTTTATTGTACTATAGTTCAATACACGTCTTAGTTCCAAAGACCGACTTAACATAGACAATTTCAGGGTATTTATGCGCTCTCATGAGGTTTCCGTTTTATATTTACTGAAAATAATATTTAATCTCAAATGCACACGTAACTATGTTAACTCAGAGTTACCTTCCGATGTTTGACCTCAGAACCTAAAAAGAGAAAACCTCGCTTTCCACTTTTTGGGTTCTGAGGTCAAGTTCTGAGTACAGAAATTAAATTATTATAATTTAAAAAAAAGGAATAATAGATAATCATAAATTGATCGAGTGCTTGACATTTAATTTGCGAATGTGAAAATGACAAACGACAGCTGACAGATGTCAGAATAATAAAAAGAATAAATTTTAAACTACGCGTACCCACGACAGGACACATGAAAATAGTATTAGGTACAGTATAGTGTATTAAAACATTTTTAACCATTCGGACCCGTCGTTTTGCATGACGATCGAATAAATGATAACAAAAAAAACAATCATAACAAAAATCATTAGCCTAGAAGACAATGAAAAAAAAAATAAAATCAATTAAAACGAAATAATTACGATGTGAAATTCTAAGAAAATTATTTGCTATCTGTACGGAGAGTACGCAGCCGACGATGTTACCAATCAATTGGCGGTACATTTTCGAATCATTCGACGGCGGCGATGGAATCATTTAATCATTATTTTTTGTGTCACGTCTCGCTAGTTCCACGTCCAGTTAGCAGTTGGGACGTGTTCGCCGTGGCTCGTTATGTTAGTGGACGCCTCACACTGTTTGTTATCAGATGAAAATTAATTCGCCCGCCTTATTAACTGAACTGACGTTTAATTAGTGACAGTTTCATAACCGATTGGAACGATTTTGGTATTTTTCACTTTGGAATTAATTGTGTTCGACAGATAATTATTACATTGTATCGATTATTATAGTTAATACTCAACTGTTGTTGGGGATGCTAATAAATTTGTTTATTTCACTAGCTTTCCTCCATACTAATATTGATATGTGATGGGAACTGTCTGTCTATGTTTCTTATGTGAGAAGCAGGTGATAATATTTTGGCAAATCTTACATATATAGATAGGAACAAACCAGGAAAAGGCTGTGGTAGATAATTACAACACTTTAAAACAATTGTTGAAATAGTGAATTATTATGCCAATTATTATCGCAGTATCTTTATCTAGTAAGGTAGTAATTATCATATAAACGGTAAATATAACATACTAATCGATAATAGTCAAACCATTTAATTCTTTTAACATTGCAAATAAAAGATAAAAATAATTTTACGCCGTTTCCAATTGACCATTTTTGGTTAGTTTACAATTCCATCACTATTGTGACATTGTAGTAAATATCGATCAACAAAATACATTTGTACACAACAAAATTTTATTTATTTGAGCTTTAATGTACAATTTCATTTCATTTTTATTACAAATTTTTATACACGGTAAACTGCTATTGAGTCGAGGGCATTGTGCGGACCGGACGAGCCCGGGACATTGCTCGCGGCTAATCTCCCAGAGTGGACTCCTAACGTTCTTTAATGGTGAACAAAACATCCGAATTCAATTTACCGTCCAAACGTCAGGAGTATCTTCGATGCTTTCAATCACAATTAATAAATTTTGAATAATAAATAGTATTGTTGAATAATAAAAGCTACAATCAAAACAAGTTATACTAACAAAGTTATTAATACAACCAAACTACGCTTGTAAGTACATACAAAATACACTTTTCAAAAATAGCACTATCACGAAGTATAATCAAGTATCACGATGTTTGAACATTTAAATATTTCCCCCCAAATATATAGAATATTACAATATGTAAGTAGTATTTTTAGGTGTGTTTTCGTTATTCATTCAGCTGTCGCACGGGGGCTTCGGCTACGGCGGCGGCGAGCGGCGCGCGGACTACGGCGCGCGCGAGCAACACGAGCTGGCGTTGCACCACGCGCTGCACTCCGCTGACGAGACACAGGTAACTAAATCATCATCATCATCAGCCTGTTCCCATCCACAGCCGGCCGCAGCCCTCTCCAATAGCACGCCACTGAGCCCGATCTTCAGCTCTTCGCATCCAACCGCTGCCAGCCACTTTGCGTATATCGTCACTTCACCCAGCGTAACAAAATTATTATACCAATATCGAGTACCCATTTATATATACTAACACTAACGAAAAAGTTACAGCTACCATTCTAATGATAAGCATTGAGATTCTACATACATTTGAGTATAATGTTTTACAACACAAAGGCGGTGCTGGGTGAGTGTAATCCAATGCTCTAGAGCCATGACATTGTAGAGCATACAGACACAAAGTATACTTACACTGATTTAGACGAGGAGTATTTTTCTATTATTTCCGCTTTGTTAAAATACTTCAGCTTACATCGCGTCATTCTTAATATACTTTAGAATCCAATAATACGAGTAATGAGGCTTTTTTAATTTTGATATAAACTTACATACATTTAACTTATTTTATTTTCGTCAATTCAGATCCCCGCTTCGAGTCTTCCCAAAATATCTTCATTGACCTCACCATTCATCGCCACCTCGCCATCTTTAGGTCTGCTTCGTGCATTTTGGTCTCCTAAAACTCGCCAAACAATAGCTCATTACATTAATATCTTATCTTACACCAGAACTAATAAATCTGCCGATCCCAACAAAAAGAGTTGCTATAAATTAATACTTACGAGGACAATGCTTTATGTCAAAATTTTATTAAGAGCATCTTTATCTTTCTACATGGTCGTGGAAGGGATTCCTAATTTGTAATTCAGTATTCCGCGTTTCAATATACTTCTAGAACAATCTTTTTTCATACAGCAATTAATCGTATCAAGTCCAAGCTGTTCGTTCCAAATATCGAACATTCCAGAACCGTCGATATTTTCATAAAAATAACCACTCCATTATTCACCCAATGTGTACATCGTGAGCCAATATCAGATAGTTATGTCGATCAAATAAGAATTTAATAAACAAAATCATCCCACGCATTCCGTCCTGTAGAAATTTCGGAATTTTCCTCTTACTTGTATCCCGGTCAATTTTCTTAATAAGCCGCTGTGGATAAACTTTTCCGTGTGTATCCCTTATATTGGTTAATTTTTATTTATTTATATTTTAATATGACATACAAAAAATATTGTGATACTTAGCATATAATACTAGGGAGAGTATGGTAAAACGCACAAATTATATCCCTAAGAAGCTGTTTTTAACCAACTTATCTGGTAATGGTACATTGGTGTATACATGCGTATATATAAATACTTAGATAAATGGTTTTGTTCACAAGAAGCTAATATAATGATAATTGTTACAAAATTTATTTTCTCTTATTTTTTTCATATTTTGTATGAAACGCGTGTTTCTTGTTCAGCATATTAAATTGAATGTAACATCACGCCTATAATCCCAGAAGAGGTAGGCAGAGGAT
>DWEJ01001807.1:0-12369 GCA_018245835.1 Mysoria sejanus stolli | reverse complement strand
AAAATTATTATTCTTAGATTTTCTAACAGTGCTTCGGAGTTACGAATTGTGTCTGGTGTACCGCAATAGGTTCACCACCTATTTCATATTAGGACGTAAACATTTTTACGAAATATGGGAGTATATTACTCTCTGCTGCCTAGCTCTTTGGGGATTAGAAGCGTGATGTTATGTTCAACATTTCGCGTGAATTCGCTTGGCAATTTTGTGTTCTGTTCCTTCCAGAACCTTCGAAATGGATGCTCAAGAAAAATTACACGTTTGCATCGCATATGTAATTATTCAGCCACTCGTTTTAATTAAATTGAACATGTCCAATGCAAGCAATTCGTATATTAAACTGCTCGTTGCAACTGCAACCGTTATTGCGACTGACGGTGCGTCAAAACGAATAGCATTATTAACATTGCCGGTTGATAGTTGCCTTTGTAATATTTTTCTACTTGTAGATTTTTATTCAGTTTAAAAATATGATTTTTTATGAGCACTTAATGATATATTTTCTGTATGTAATTTTTTAATTTATTTTACTAGATCTAAAACACCTGAAAACGGTATTCCAGTGAGCACATGTTATGAATGAGAGTCCTCTAGTAAGGCCCCACCTTTATTATTACATAAAAACACTCACTATATTCTTATTAACAATTGATTATTATTTGTAACAATTAATTGAAGATTTGGAAGGAATTGATGTTAAACACAGAAAGATGTTTTAGAACCGATTAAAGAATGAAAGGTGGTAACAATACGAAAAAATCATAAGAGGATTGTGAATGGTATCACCGGACGAGATGTTTCCAGGCGTAGCAGGCGTATATATATGTATGTTATTGTTAAATTACCTACTAAACGAGGATGTTTGTCGATTATGTGTAAAGTAGAAATGACCAAAGTAGTTTTTTACGGTCGTAGCCAGAGGAAATCTTACGTATCTGTCTACCCCTATGATAAACTGACTTGACTATACTATGTACGCATGTAATAAGCTAACATAGAGCTGGATATTTTAACTGACCGTTGCCCCGGAAGCTGACGTGGACTCAATAAACTGAAATGCATTTTAACTCTGCATAAACCAATTCTCGATTGATGGAGTCTCTGAAGATTGCCTATATATTGATTGGTCTCTGAAGTTAGTGCTACTAACGTCCAGAAACTTGGTTCGATATTATTGACAAATGAAAAAATTTAGGCGGTAGAATTAAAGGTAACGCTAAAAGAGCTACATATTGCTTAGGAACTTTTAGAATTAGAATGATAGCCGATATTCATTACAGGTAACTATCGAATTATATCGGAATTTAACATTGAAATATCGATATGAATCGGTATTTAATATTTACCGAAATTATGCCAACCCTTCGTATTTTACTGACAATCATTTCTATGAACCCGTTTGAACACGGGCCGTTTGTATTTATAACAAACTGGAATAACACAACCTTGGACCTTACAATTCCTGGATATTGTACGAACACAAATATAAGTGTATTGTCTTATTGTTTCGGTCGGTATTGTCTTGCGTCTGCTCAAACGAGATAATACCTATATTTCGGTGACAATACCTACCTAGTGATACAATTTAGATTTCTTAATGTCCATGTTAGGCATACTTTTGTGGCTCTTTAAGACCGTTATATTACATACATATATGTATCAACATACATATATACAAATGTATGAATTCACATATCCCGAATTCACATTGCCGATTTAAGCGAAACTCGATATTATATAATTAGAACTTTTCGTTTATCCATTTCTCTTATCCTACGTACAAAATTATAACGTATGTACTCGTAAGTACTTTAAATTCCCAGTAATTCCCATACAACGTCTCTCATGTGTTAGGAATACACACACCTGAATCTCCCTATCACCCTATCACCTAAATCTGTGTCGTGTCTACATATGTAACAGAATAGCGTGAAATACGAAATATGTCTATGACAAAGGTGCGTTCACAAACAATGAGTAATATGAGGGAAATAAGTTTTTCGATCTAAACCAGGACGAAATGATTTGCAAGCAAGTAATTATATGAATCTAAGGTTTAAAGGTTACATGAATACAAGTTACATGAATCTAAGCTTCAAGCAGTTTGTACAAGTACTCGTGGTATAGTCACCATTTCGACGTGGTGGTAGCTCTGTTCCTAATTAAGGTTGACAATAACGTGATCATTATCGCCAGCCTCTGAAGGTCGACGCAACTCCTGCTGTTCTTTTCTTCGATGGTCAGCAGTGAACGCGGCAGGAAACTGATGGTGAGGATGATGATGTCACTGATGTTCATCACTCTAATGATGTCGATCCAAAGACGCTTATGAACTTGCGCGATCAGCTAACTGGATACCTGTGTCTTATTAATACACGAATATACATACCTATGTATAATAAGATACTTTAGAACAAGCCATAGTGATGAAGAATGCAAAAGATTTTTATTCCATTATTTCATTGTATTACGAAAATAAAAACAAACACATTTGTTACAACCCTATCGATTCCACGTTTCCGGAGGATGCCACCCCTGATCTCGTTTGATGGAAAGCACTGTCGGTGCAGACGGCCATAAAATTCCAATAGAACAAGCACGAATGTCCTTCAAAAAGATGTCGTTACGATAACGTAGAAAATCTTATATGAAATTTTTCTCTTATATTCATTTTTAATCCGTGGTAGAACAATCTTTGCAGGAACAATAAAATAAATTTCAATTTAAATTTCAGTTTAATTTATTAATACGATTGTAGACAATTTTTGTACTTTTATATCTCGAGAAATGAAACAGCCCCAAAGAAATGTTACCAACTATTTAATAGTCCTTATAAATATTCGCGAAATATATTTTCGAATGCGAAACGCCGTCGAGAACGAGCGCATTTGCGCTGACAGTGCTTACCGTGATACGTATTGGAAAACAGACACCGTAATTAATTCACTTAATAGTCTTTCGCAAAACAAATGAACGCTACCTCGGCAAGCGTGCCAAAAGACCCTTGTAAAGGATACGTGGAAGAAATTTAATACGAAATCAAGAGGACACTATAAAAAGTTACGATAAAGCATATTTAATGACACAACAATAGAAAAAAATTGCGGCACAACAGTTTAAGAAACCCTCATCTGTAGTTTCAATTGATTTCCTGATCTATGTGAGACCGCAGTAACCATAAGATCGAGTGATCAGCCCCCGAATAATTACGTGATCGCGCGACCAAGACCCGAATAATGACCGTTATCCCGCGATCAAGATCCGAATAATGATGATCATAGTGCGACCAATTTACGTATGATTAACATTCGGTGCGTTTTGGTTTCTTATATAATATCTAAGTGAACAACGTTGAACGGCGTACCTGTTTTTAACATCGTGCGTTTGTAATTAATATAATTAATTGAAAAATTCAGAAAAGACAAAATCGGGTGCATATTTTTTAAATAATCATTACGTATATTATACAGCCACAGAATGTTTGTCCATGGCCGAAAAAATGTCCATAAATTAATGAATTCTGTAATATTATAAAAGGTTAGACAAAAGTATACTGCGGCGTCCACATTGAAGTTTGAACAGCTAACTCCTTGGTACATATACTCCTAGAAAAACAATCGTCTATGATGCCTACCACCCCTTCGAAAGTTCACGTGAAATTAAAAACAAAAGTTTACTCAGAGAATTACGAAACGATTAACCTAAATGCCTCTTCACACTTCATTATAAGCGCTAATGATCTGGCGCCTGTGTTCACTAATTGCACGCCGTTTCATTAAAAGTGTCCATTGCTGTTACACTTCTTTTATTTACTTCAGGTAACGAGAATTGTAAAGGTTTTTTTCCTAATTGGTCTGCATTCGCAACTCTATGGCATGGAAATAATACGGAATTAATTAATGTAGAAAAAGCACAATGTCTGTAAGGCTAGAGATAGGCACTCGGAGCTCTCTGTATATCCCGTAAGAGACCTGTCGTGAAGATATAATAACAACAATCAATATTCATGCTCCCCATCTGGTGATATCTTGACTAAGTCTCATATCAAATTTGTCAATGTATTTTTTAAAGGTATATTATATTTCTGAATATTATTTTATGTTGTGTTTAATGAAAAGTTTAAAGTGGCATAGTTAAAGATGATTTTTAAAGCTGATACTCTTACGTTTTCTTCTTTAAGATACTTTGTACATGCTAATTCTATCGCAACAATAGTCGGGACACCGATGCAATCATCTTAAACAAACTTAATAAGGTGTAAACTTAACTTGGATAAGGACTAAACTCAACTTGAGGACTAGACATTTGCCTTTGGGACAGAATACTCCCAACTCAATCCGAAGACAGTTACACTGCTTGTCTATTGTAAACTAGATTAAATGAAGTATAAGTCCGTAAAAGCACCGTATCATCGCTTTGCATGGTTTTGCAAATGATACAAAATGAATGATTCCTTCGAATTCAAATTCTTTTAATAACACTCAGTAACGTTTCAAATCATTTAATAGCAGCAGTGTAGGAGCACTTTTAGTAAATTTTATTCAGCCGACAGAAAGAAAACGACGGGTAACAATAGCCCTTATGAAGTTCCTTACTTAGCATATAAATTTGCCATGTTGTTTATGTTGCGTTATGACTTTAGTCCGGTAATCAGCATCATGATTGCATATAGTATGTGACAATATGAAACCATTGCCAACCGCAATTAAATCGTTTTCTATAACAATATTATGGGATACGGTTACAGCCCGGTTAACATTTCAATTCAAATTTCATGCCCTTTTTATACTTTATATTGTTATAAACTATCACATCATTATTAGTTTGTCTCAGTAGACTATTGGGTAGACGCCAGTCCTAATCTGTGTCGTTGCTTCCTGTCCTCGGTTTATTGCATCCAGCTTCTTCCTACAACCTTCTCTAATTCATATCACCATGTCGAAGGTCATTCGTAGAGCCGCAGTTTCTTACAAGTGCTTATTTCATAGATTTTTCAATATTTAATAGAAATGTTTCTAGGATCCCGATCATACACCACTGCTTTTTCTTATCCACATAATTACATTTTCTATTTCATGCCAATATTCTAGATCAAAGCGGTTGCCTTTAATATGTTACTTGACAGTATGTATGTATTACAATATGTGGACTTCTTGCTAAACTCTAATACGATTGGAATTCCACTTAAGTTCATTGAAGGATCCTTTAGTTTAGGTACCTCCTCGAAAACTGAGTTGAATCCCTTAGCACGTAGTCTCCGATTCGAATTGACTTGTGAAATTACTGTCTCAATTATTTAACAGAAATTTACGACTAACGTTCATGGATTGATTTACTGTAGAGGATTTTAAAATATCATAAAAAATCTGGTATAAAAACTAGACGTAAACGTAACAAAGATAGTATCGCGATTATTCCTCGAAGAGATAGATAGAGGCACTCCTCTATGGGAGTGTACCACACTGGTACATTTCCACGTTTCACCAGTTACAGAAAACCGAACATTTATGTATACCCTTAATACATTATCATCATATTATGCTTACTAGTCAACGTTGAGTGTATCCACCCTATCAATGCGGTTGTTACATGTTCGGGGTAATATAACTTGGGGCTCATTCCCCTGCAGTAATGTAACATTTCCATATTCATATTAGTTTGCGAATCAGGCCCCTGGCAGTATCCGACGCTAGAGGAGGATACGTTAAGCAATATACGGAGATAAGATCGAGTTATTTAATCTGCATTCAAGACACGTCGAATTTTCTAGATGGTTTCAATTTTAAGCGTAACTAATTTTAGAACGCGGGGTCAGTTTCAGCCACAAAGTGGCGCCCGACGGAATATTCCCAACACGTATCAAATCTTCTTGTAATTAATTAGGCGCCGTGAGCCAGAGATTTTCCCGGTAATCTAATATATATACGGTTATACATACCACCGGAGTTACAAAAGATCCCATAGGTATTTATTTTACGTGATTATTTTATGTTTAGTAACATAAAATCTCAATAAATATTGATTTTTACATCACGTACCCCTCAAGCTTACTTGATGCTTCTTTCATACAAAACATCATTAACATCATCTTAACCATTGTCACGTTCGTTCACTTTCATTGTTCGACCTCGGGACACAGGTCTTTTGTGATAACGACTAAATTTACATAGAATATAAAAAACAATCGAAAATCGTAGGCATGAGTTGTGTGTGTCACTAAAGATCTAAATTACTGGGAAAGTCCGGGATCTGCCTGGAATCCGGAATAGATGAGGTGATAGTCCGGGATCTGACAGATTTCCAATAAAATGCGTTACATAGTTATTGTTACAACTTGCTTTAATGACAAAATAATTACTATAATTGCGATACATAATGACTTCATTAAGCGAAGCCTAAATAGTTCTATTTGTAAAGTTCCAGTCAGAACTATGAATTATAATTGAAATATCGTTAATAATACGGTTATTATCATATTAAACATACTGGCTAAAGGTTCACCGCATTCCTTCCTATCAATGTGATTGTTACATGTTCGGGGTAATATAACTTGGGACTTCTTCCCCTGCTGTAATGTAACATTTACATATTCATATTAGTTTTCAAATCAGGCCCCTGGCAGTATCCGACTATGGAGGAAATCGTTAAGCAATATGCGTTGTTGAGTTGATACAGTTATTTAATCTATAATAAAGAAGCTCCAGAATATTCCAATTCGTAAACTATTGCAGAGTTTCTTAAATCCATACTGCTTCATGTTGTTTAAAGAAAAAAAAATATGCCATTTAAAAAAAGCTCGGTAGAATTCAACAACAGCAAGAACACATTTTTTCGTTGTCGATGGACTTTGATCATGTTTATTGAAATATTTAATGCAAATCATTGAAGGTTTATTCATTTCAGAGCGATATAGTAACTCGCGTACGAAAATTTCTACAAATAAAATTATATCTGCAATTAATTAATGACACCCGTGAAATGACAATCTAAATTATTAAGTAGCGTTTTAACTTTGCGGCCACAAATTACATTTTCTGTGAGTTATGGTCAACTTAATGTCACTGCCATTTTGAAGTAAAATAAATATAGCTTTCATATTTGTATACTACGAGTATTATGTATCATTTTATATACTTTATGCATGTTTCTCATGTGGAAGAGATACATGAATAATTTGTGCCAGCTATGATATACCTACCTCTTATCTTATCTTCGAAACTTTTTATTCGCAAACACCGAGCTAGTGCAAACTAACGTCGATTTCATCATGATCATCAACATCAGGCTGTTGCAGCCCACTGCTGAACATAAGCCTCACCTGTGGGATTGAAAAGCGGGAAGCGCAAGGAAGCGCAAGCGGGTTGAGGATCACAGAGCACAGCCTCTCGCTTCGTCTGCCATGCTGCCAAAGTAAGTATAAAAAATCTACATAAAAAATGAGGCGAACAGCTACAATTAAACAGTCGTTGCCAACACAGGTTTACCAATTTTGCAAAAGCTGACATAAAGTCAAAAGGCGATATGATTTTAAAATGACTTTATAACTGAAAATGTAGCACCGCAGCAATGCAATGTCAGTATCGTGGGAAATAGCTAAAATTAGGTTATCCACATGATACGAGCACGTAATTCTAAATCGTCCAATATTAATTTCTATTTCGGGCTATCCACTTAGCCGCATGGGCACCCTAAAACGGGTGACCGCATCTGCAGAGATCTGGGTCAAAACTGGAATAAAGTACTTGTTGTACCAGAGGCGAAAATTTTAAATGAGTTAACTAAACAGTGGAAAAATGTGTTAGTATTTGTCATGCACACAAGCCATACTAAATATGGGTTCGCAGACTTAGGCACTTATGAACATTATGGAGAACTCAGCATGTAGCTTTCCTGTTGGTACTGTTTTTGAGCAACAAGTTTAGTTAATTTTTATTCAACAAGTTAATTGATATCGATATTAGAAACACATAAATTTGCTAAATCGGAGATGTAATTCAGAATTCAAACGCACATCTCCGAAGAAATGTAAAATATCTTGGCCATCATCACGTGTTTTGGTTACCAGGTTCACCACATAGGTAGTTATATTATTTTTTAGACGTAGTAAAAGCAAGAATGGGATTCACAAATGCAAGAATGAGATTGCAAGAGGCACCTTTAGCTCTCACCATTGGCATGTCAGAAAGAATTCGTTAAGTTGGGTGAGACAAGCGCAATCAGCTTTTAGATGATACGTTGCGGAAAGTTTGCTCGCGATTATCGACTCATCCCGGAAGTAGGAAAGTGACAAACATTCATACGTGACGGAGTCTTTGGGGATTATAAGCTTTCGTTTATTGAAGAACTTGCCTACATGTACAGAAAGAGGCTGTAGGGTAGCCATGATTGCATTACAAAAAGGATTAAAAAGCATATACGTATCATCACGCCTGTACTGGCTGAAGAGGTAGGCAAAGCAATGTAGTACTCTTCCACGTTTCACCAGGTACGGTTACGTCCCAATATGGAATAGGTAGTGAGGCCACTGCCATACACCGGGCACATTTCCAGATTCCGACTAATAGCTCGGAGTCAACAAGTGACTATAAAATAAAAGTTAGAAAAATCCAACAGTACCCGACCCGGGATTTGACTCCAAGAACTCCCGATAGACAGTCGCGCTTGCAACCATTACGAGCAACGAGGCAGAAAAATCACATATTTTCTGAATGAGCGATAACCAAATGCTGCAATCAGAAACCAGGAAAATATTTTAACCCTAAGTCGCTGTGAAGTTTTGTTGATCATATTCACCTAAGAATCATATGTCGCTGACGTTTATAAGCCTGCACTACGGCAGGTCGGTACAATTTTAAAATTTTAGCGCGAGTTTGATTTATTTTGAACGGTATTCCGAAGAGTTAAGCATTAAAATTCATTGGCTGATATATCGTGAATGAAAGGTTCAAAAATTGTCATACTTTTATTCGGTGACCCCAAATATGTACTTGCAAAATTTATAAGGATTCTTTTCAAATACACTTGCTCTCTAAAGTCTTGAAGCGAATATAAACAATGTTTAATTTTAAACAAGAACATTTCTAAACATTTTTAAAAGGAATTAATGAAACTAAAATACATACGAGTACCTACATACGATATGTAAATATCTCACATAATTTTTAAGCTGAACGGAGTGGGAAACAAGCAAGGGCGATCCACCCATAAACAACTGCAACCGGTCTCGAATAGTAAGGTAGGAAAATAATTATTAATGTTAGTTAGTCTAATACGTATCAGTTATATATTAGTTAGTATAGTTAGTACTATTCATAGGGAGCTGGATTTTTACGACATACATCCTTATAATAGGCATAAATCACGCTAGATTAAACATACTCTAATCTAATACATGAACCATTGAAAATTTCAATAATGTTAAATTTGAAAGCTAAACGTAGAACTACAATATTGGAACACAAAATATGTACCAAATTTCAATATCGGGATTATTAGGTTCAGGACGAAAAATCTGAAATAATTTATGCGAATAATTTACATTGCACGCTACCAACGTCGGATATAACAGGGATTACTTGCGGCAAAACTCAGCGGTGTCGAGAAAAGAGCGTTTCTTCTAGAAAAATCTTCACATCGTTATTTGTTGCATAAGTTAGTGGATAGATTTAAAAAGCATCTATCTTTTTCTGAATATAGAAAAGTGGTCGTTGCTACCCTGTGCCAATTACAACCAAATTAGAAAAAGACTAGGAATATCACTGTTACTGGCATTAAGTCCAGCTAATACTAGTTGTTAGTAAAATTACTAGTCAGTGTTAAATTTATAACAGAACTACAAAAGTACACCAGTCATTTATCACCAACTCTTGATCATAGGTCTTCATTAACTTGCATTACTCCTATGGATCTTGAGCTCTGTGCACCCTTTCCAAGTCATTGGTAATTTAGCGATTAGCGCTAATTTCTCTAGACTTGTAACAAGAAAAGCACGCTTAATAAAAATAAGCATTTTTAAATAAGTAAGCAGAAAGACAGATTACCTAATGTTAAATTGCATGTCATTTCTTTAGGGGCTTTGCCACAGCTCCGAGAAAGTGTCAAGAGGATGTTTCGCTATTTATATTAGAAAAAGATGCCTGCTTATATTTTATTCTTATCACTTTCAGAACACATATCAATAGGTTTTCTAAGTATGAATCTTTCTAAAATATTCTTTTTCTTATCCCCAAAAAGAACTCGTTGTAAATAAGTATGCCATTCGCAGGTACAGTCAATATTTTATGTAATCGAATTATTGTAAAATACGTGTCACGGATATAAGTGAACATTATGTAACAAGTTTCATCTATTTGTTTTTTCTATCAGCACTCCAATACGCCAGATAGTGGATCGTATTGCGTTTTATTTTAAATCTAGTATTTGAGAACACGCCAGTAATTTGATTTTAACCACTTCGTATCAATGATAACATTTTCATGGCACATATGAAAATACGAAAATTATTTATACGAAATATTTAAGCCGATTCCAAATCGCGGAAGATCAAGCCGAGGAAAGTGAAAAATATCTTGTGTCACGTAACAATTTCGTCCTTAAATGTTAAACGCTAACGCACGATACAACGACCCTACAGCCAATGATTGCGAAACCGATTCCCGCAACGTACATACTGTTGGCCGTGAATAAAGATATTTTGTAGGGTCGTTCAGATAAAAAAAGGTTATAGTTTCACGATTTTCAAACCGGTCCTGACCAATGTAATCGTGAGGGAAATTTTCGAACCAGATAATAGGGTTTAAGGGTACGCTCGGTTTTTTTACGTACTAGACTATCATAATCATATTGTCCCAATGTAAGCTGGTATAGTAATGTCCGTTTCATTAAATAACTGTAACAACTTTTGTTTTTTATTCATATAAAAATGTAAGCTTCATTTGGGTTTTTTCTTCGTCCATTTTTGTTCTGCTTAACTTTGGTTCTTATAGGCGATAATGAAATTTGATATGAACTCCTATTACCAACCTTGAGATTTTTAAGATCGTCGTAAGATAGGAGGAATAGGAAATCCAATGTTTCTAATACTGAATATAGGTTTTAAAAAACAAGGGTCGATGTAAATGTAATGTGAAATCTAATCCCTACCCCTGGAGAAAGAGGCCCAACGTTAAGCCACTAGGTTAACAATCATGATAGTAATGATTTGGAAATGAGACATATGTTAATTAGTTTCAAACACACGTTTAAATGAGAAACATTCGTTCAGATTAAGGATCTTCATAGTTCCAAATATTGCGTTCTTATTTTTAAAAGTTCATTACTAAACCGCCTGTAAGATGAAATTTAGTTCATTGTTTCCCACCATTGTCGTTCTAAAATACCTTTTACTTTGTAAGATTAAAGGGACTTCGCTTGACGCTGACAGTGTTTCTGTAACGTACATCAGTAATCCCCGTTGTTTCCGCTTTCAAAAGCGAATCGTGAATTTATTCGCATAAATTAATGTTCGGGGGTGTTGGTGGCAAATTATTTCTCATTTTGATGTTCATTATCGTCAAATAAATCCATTGTAATCTCACTTTGCACAGCAACACTTTCTATAATGACTTTTAAGACTGTTCGATTACTGGAATATTTATGTGTCATAATTTTTCAAACCGGTGATATTTCACATTTCATCGTTTGTACTAAATCGTCTGCCGTGTATTAATTATTCCACATTTAAATGCTCCTTTTAACAAATGAATCAATTGTAATCTCTCTTCATCGGTAACACTTTACACAACAGCTTTTAAGAATGCTGTTTGTTTACCGAATTTCTTCTCATAAAGTTATCTATGGACTCATTATACAGTGCGGTATTGCATTCCTCTGTCTACCTCTTTGGGGATTACAGACGAGAAGTTACGTTATGTTTTTTACGGTATTTACCTATAAAACATGTACTGGTTGGATTAAATTATAATGTTCCTAAACACTCAGCTTTTTGTACGAGTAACACAAGATCTGCGCGCTACTTTATAGATGTACGATCAGCAACAGCACGAAAACGTGTCTTTTTTACCTAATTTGGTTCAATTTGAGAAATCCTTTTAATTTTGTCTAAACCCTATTTCGATTTAATGGCCCCTAAGTAAATCCTAACTAACATTGCTTTTTGTTTAAAAGAAATTACTGTGTGATTATTTAAGTTATTGACCCATTTTCCACTTGTTCATGTCGTTGCTACATACTGCAGAAGTCTTTTTTGTTTTTTTTGTTTTTTTTTTGTTTTTTTCTTCCGAATCCCCGAAGGGGTAGGCAGAGGAATGCAGAACACTCCCGCGTCTCACCGCATACGTTTTTACGTCCCACTATGGAATAGGTGGTGAG
>DWEJ01001806.1:0-12371 GCA_018245835.1 Mysoria sejanus stolli | reverse complement strand
CGACACGGTATCGCGGTGAACTGACTTAAATTACTAATGCGATGCGACATTAAGCGAAAAAGCTGATGTGATATTTTTGTACGTAACCGTACAATTTGGCTAAACATGCCTATGCATGTACGTCATTTTAAACATATGAACAGTGTTTGGTCTGCGCTATGAACAAATATTGATTTAACCTAATGACATAATATGAAGCAATTATAATATTAACAGATGACAGAAATCAACATTCAAATAGTTTTATCCATTATTCTAAGCTTAAACATAATTTAATGAACGTACCACTCCTATGGTTATCACTTTATCGATTTTTTGGCCTATGAGGCTGAGAAGTATCTAAGATCTATACGTTGGGAAGTAAGATCTGGTTGAAAAAATAATCTAAGCATTTTGAAAATCATAAAGACAATGTGCTATGTCGCAATTTGGTTTTGCCTTATAAGGACCACAGTTCTGTTATATATTTTATACGAAGATGTACTAAAACTTAGAAGTAGTGGCCGTGTTAATCCTTGCATTTACTTACTTAAAAGTTATCAAATGACTGAATGGATTACTTTAAGGCAATGGGATCTAACGATCATGTTCTGCGATATTTACCGCCTAGGACACTGTGAATAAAGAATTTATTGCCCCACTAAGTTGAAAAACATCCATGACTTCTATTAAAAGATATTATGTATCAAGAAACCAACCGACAACGGGAACGTCAACAATGTACCGACAACACACGATGTTATTTTTAACAAAATAATACAATATTACTAGTGTTCGAAATGCATTAGGTACCTAATGGAATATTTTCCTAAAACCAATCAATCGTTAATTCAATTGTAGCCGAATTGAAATATAGTTATTCTTTAAGCGCTCGAAGCCAAACATACGAGTACATAATTGACGTTGATCAAAAACTGAGCGCTAACGCATGGCTCCACATGCATAAGTTTAATAGTAAAATCGCTATAATTACCATGTATTTTTTACACATCGTATCAATAAGGAAGTGTACGCGCACGTAACCCTGATCTTATTTCCGGAACACGGATATTTTGTGATGGGGTCAAAGCATCCCACGTGTTGCGCACGGAAGTGTTAGCGCGGCGTGTGGGGCCGTTCGCCGAGCGTTCTCCACAATTCTGTTTCCTTTATAACGTGTTCGATGCCAACGAAGCATAACAAACGACACGTGTCACAAACGACCACTTCCAAGGACGCATAATATGATAGAACAAAAGTTATTATTATGTATTTAAGTTGCTTCGTGGACTATTAGCTCTAGTTGTCGTTTATTTGCATTTGGCACGCGGTGCTGCCTGTCTACCCGATAAGGAATCTAGTGTTATGCTATAATATTAAAAATGATCTATTATTTAAGTTTCATTGTTATAGATATAGCAAATTATAAATAACGGTGATAATTATTTAGTTTCTGTAATTTAATCATGTCTATGTGCTGTTTTAAGTAACATCCATTACGACTGTGTGTGTATGTGGTTACGTTGTTGAATGTTTTTATAAATAATGAAACAGCTCGATGTATTTGCGATAAAAACTTGGCATTAGCTAGAATTTTTTTATAATTTAATTTATCAGTATGCGTAATTTATTAAAATGTTCCAGCTAACAACGTAATTATTTGAGCATTAATTGCCTTCAGATGGATTTTTTTGTCGCATGGTTACTTATTTTATCATATGTGCATCATTTGAGTCATTTATATCATCATTTGAATCATTATTTACCTAAAGGTCTGTCTAAAAATATGTTTGTATTTATTTCTAAAATTAATTATTTTGCACTTTAACACGTAGTAAATACGTGTTACATAAAATAAATTATTTTGCTATTTTGCCAAGGAATATTTGTTATTAACCCCTATTTGTTGTTTTCAATTTCTAATGTCAATTAAGTAATGTAATTCATGTAATTTGTTTGCCTAATTTTGTTAAATATTACTTTAAGTCATAAATGTGTATTGAAACGTGACTAATCTACACGCAGATGTGTCCAAAAGTATGAAATTACACCTATGAAATTTTCTGCTTTATCTGACAATATGAGTTTTAATTTACACTTACTGGAGATGGAATAATTGAAATTACAAATAATTTTTACAAGTTTGTTTATTTTAATTCGACAACCTGTCATTATATTAACAAACAAATGACTGAGCACGCTCACATACGCACATACGTTACACACACAAACACACCGCGACCGGCGCTCCATTGCATTATAAATTATACTTATATAGTCTTAAATTATTTTTCAGTCTATTGCGCTCTCCTCGTCCGGCACCGGCCGCGCACCCACACGTCTTAAACAAATTATCACATATAATATATTAACCGATTTGCGAACGATTATTAACTACACAGTTTATTTAATTTAAAGTAGGTCGGGGTGGGGTGGCGGAGACGTTCGGCTCCGCGGGCCAGCCTCACGCTTCCAGCATGCGCGGCATGTACGAGCGCGGCGGCGACGGGGACTTCTTGGAGAGGTTGAGCGGCGCGTCCGCCACGTCCACCTGCAGCTCCAGCACGGGGTCGGGCGCCGGTGACGCCCCGCGGTAGCACGTCAGCAGCCCGCCCGAGCGCAGCGGACAGCCCTCGCCCGCCGGCGCGCCCCCCGCCTCGCCGCGCCGCATGTACTGCTGGATGATGTCCGTGCGCTTCAGTTGCTCGGGGGTCATGCGCGGGCCCTCCATCAAACTCTTGGCCAGCACCGAGTGTGTCGATGACAGCGACGCGCGGAGCTGGCGCGGCGAGTGCGCGGGATGCGCAGGACTCGCGGGGTGAGGATGTTGCGGCGGCTGCGGCGACGGGGTCAGCGGCACGGGGCGTGCCTCGGCCTCGCCGGTGTCTCGGCGCATCGCTCGAAACTTTTTGTGGGGCTTGTAAGCCTCGTCCATGAGCGACGGAGTACCGTACAGCGGTGGTGCTTGCAAAGCGCGCTTCAGTACGGGCATGTCATCGGCGGGGGCGGGCGGCCGTCGGTCCTCGGCGTGTTCCTCCAAGGAAGACCGCGGGCTCGAGCAGCCCGAGCCGGGCCCGACAATACGCTCGTGTTTTTCATTACCAGACTCGATACCCGAGTCCGTCGGCGAGTCTAGTTTACGGTAGCGTGGTGGCGGGCGCACCGGCGTCACAGTGAGACCGTTATGCGCCAGGTGAGCTACACCGAGAGCTTCTTCGTCGACGGAGCCACGTGAATCAAGTCGTCTGCGGCCGGCCAAAGTAGCTGCCAGCAGCGGCGTGCCGCAGTCGCCGACTGCTTCGCCGGACTCACTGCTCGACACGGAGCCAATGGGACTGCGTGCAGATTCATCTGCACCGGAGTCTGCCCACGAGCAGCCTTCCTCCTCACCCCACATCTGTTGCCGCAACAATTCCTTGTGTTCCGTGCGGAATACAACCAATTTCTCTGTATGCAGTGTACTTAATGTACGTAAATCCGGAAGAGTATCCATTAGCTCCCGGAGAAAACCAGGCCTATCTGGCCTGTTCTGCGATACTACGGTCTGCAGACACGCTTTTAGTCTCGCGTGCATTCTTTCTACTAAATCGACATTGCGGAGACCTGGTCGGTCTGGAGTGATTAAAACTATAGCGCAAAATAGTCCGATTTCAGCATCAGTGAGGTTCATAGAATTCATGCGCTCCGCAAACTTAAAAGTAGAATCAACGAGGAATCGCGCATTGGCACCGCTTTGGATAGAGTCTCGTTTCATGAGTTGCCCATTTAGGCAGATAATGCTGTTGAGCGGCGCATCAAACATACAAATTAGTCGCACAAACAGAGCATCAAATAGTCCACTCTTTAGCAACGTAAACTTGTCATCTTGCGTGAGTAACTGGAACCCGGGAATGAGGCCGGCGAAATCGATAACGCCACGGATCACGTGGGCGAATCGCTGCGAGAACTCTTTTTCCGACTGCAACTCAGGCGCCGGGTTTAGCGGGCAAGCCTACGACAAAAAACAATACACATTATATTGCTGTCAGGTTAAATTTGGTTGCACCTATACATACGTAACGGTTGTATACATATTGACTGAAATTGGCTAGTTCGTTGTACTTACCAAGGTAGGTTGTGAGTAGGTAGGGCAGTCGCGAGCGCGTGCTCGCATGGCGGCGACACGGTCGCGGGTGAACTCGCAGGTGTCGAGGTGAGCGCGCACCACGCGGGCCAGCAGCCGCGGCGCGTCGTCCAGCTCCGCCGCGGCGGCCTGCTCGTGCGCACGCGACGACGACGACTGTTGCATGGCCGCTAGGATACGCGCCTTCTCGCGCTTCGGGACTCGCCCAAATCGCACAGCTGCAACAAAAAAAAAGCTACCTTTAAACACTGTCTATAAAATCAATCCATTTACCATCAGATTCGAACAGATTCCCTAACTATTATGATTAATTATCAACGACAAAAAAAGGAGCGGCGAGAATGCCAAGCGAGGTCAGACGACTTTTACATATGACGGGTTGCAGCTGTCGGACGCTAAGTGTGCGCGAATGCAGCGAAGCACGTGCACGCACAGCTGACTGTGGAGGGTAGAGTTCATCACCCGACGGAGGGAGCCGCCCTCATCTAACCGACCGCGGGCCGTAGGGTGCATCGAGCGCACACTATTCATTGAACTAGTTCGAGTGAAGAGTGACAAAAGCGCGAACCGCGAGGTCATTCTAAAAAGTGTTACGACTTTCTCGCGGCGAGTGTGGTGTAGATCGAAAGGTAGTATGCGCCGAGGGCGGGCGCAACGCTTGCGGCGTTCATGCGCGCGCGCCGGTGAAAGTGTTTGTGCGCTCGGCGTACGGTTGAAAATGAAAGCGGAGAGCGCCCTCTCGCCATTTCTCCCGACTTTCCCTGCACAATGTAGGTCGCACCAGATGCGTGGCCTATTGTTCGAAAATACTCGTATTACTCACTCCATAATATATTTGGGACGGTTTTGATTTATTTCACTTATATATCGAACAATTTATAAAAAAGTTATTTATATTATACGTACTAATATGTTTTGACAATATTTGAAAAATCAATACGGTTTAAATCTAACAAATTTATACAATATACATATTAGAAATGTCTGCAATATGTTGTAGCCGTACAGAAAAACTATATTACTTAACAAAAACTTTTCTAATAATTTTTATTTATAAATAGAATTAAAATGTAATACTAATACTAAACGTAATAGTAAACGTAATTAAATAGACGAATACATGTAAAGTTCTTGTATTTCAAACTGCACTATCTACTTTCGTATTTCTATTCTATTATTAAAATAAGTATGTAAATTAAGATTTGAATTTCAAAATATTAAAAATCTTATGTTTAAAACAACGTATACAGACACTTGTTGATCGTAGACCACTATGTTAGAATAGTATGCAACATAGAAAAAAAAGATACGTACGAGCATTGTGATATTTCACAACACCATTCAGGATTCCTTTCAATATTGGTAAATCTTCACCCATGTCCGAAACCATTATATTTCACTTATAATTAAATAATTCACAGCCGATGGCCACAGTTAAATTATTTGGTAACTACGTTAGATTAGGACTTGTGTTAATAAAGTGTCACATAGCACTATTAAAATATTTTGTTCACACCGACACTGTAATCCATATATGCACAGATATAATCCAAAGGTGGTTGGGTAGAACGAAAGCTGTGTGTTCAGCGAACAGCAGTTAAGCGACGTAGTATGTGAGTTGGCTTCGCGTTCTTGGAATGAACTGCGGAGCGACGCACTAACATAGCGATAACATGAGGGCTGACGACCGGTGCGCGGGCCGGACTCCCTCGCACTGCGCCGCGGCGCGCGCCGCGCCAACCTTGAACTTGAAGAGCGCGCGGGAGGGGGCGCCGTCAATAAACTCCGCGCAGGCCCCTGCCCCCGCCGCTCCCCCCACACCCTTCCCCGAGGCCCCCTTCGACGCGAGCGCCACCTAGCCAACTTAAACTGCGATACACCTACTATCAACGTACATCACGAATCTGCCACTTTGGTCTTGCTACCATATCAACTCTATGCTCAATTAATCTCGAAATTACTACAAAATAGATTATACTTTCATATTGATAAAGTTTTACAAATTAAAGATACGATTTATTAGAATTTGTTAATGTAACTTTAAATACAATTAACATAATTAGTTATATGTATTTCTATAATTGTAATTTAAAATATTGTTATTTTTATTTTACTCGCTATGCCTCAATTACGTGTGATAGTTGTAATCACGATAATATATCATATATAACTTATAGCAATTTATTAAAAAATGGTTATAAATACACTTGCTCCAAAAGGTTAAACAATGTATAAAATATTGAAATAAATGTTAAAAATTAATTTTATTTAAATATCCTGTTCTTGGAAATAATTTGTACAAAAATAATATTTATCATCTAATTTGTAAAAATTAATAATAGTTAATATTAAAATAACGTTTGAATGGTTGCGCCTACTTAATGTGAATATGTTCTAGTAAATCTGTACTAGGTTATTAAGATAAAGAGCGCCATCTGGTGTCGAGCGGCAGAACTGAGAATCGAGGTCACAACTAAATATTTATGCACTATACTATATGCCCTATAATACATTTTACTATAAACACTCTTTAAATTGTGTATATAATTTATATGGTATCCAGGTGATCTGATAGAATTGCAGATCATTGTTAGTCTTTTATTGTTTGCTAAGGTAGATATATTAAAAAATACGTATGTTGTATTTGGTACCTATAGAGGACGACTTTTATAATTAGAAATGATTAAAGTGGTTCAGAAATACTTTCTAGTACTATTACGTTGACAACTAATGGCGAGAAACTGCACGAGGCGATGAACCGCATTACGAAAGTGAAAATACAAATTTCACTCTCGCTCTTACGAAATGCACCTTTCTCCGCTTTCACCGCGCGTGGCGAGCGCGGGCGAGCGCGGGGCTGTGCGCGGCGATGTCGCAACGAGCGCGCGGCCACTGCGGCCGTCGACCCGCTTAGCGTGCGCTCACCCGCGCTTGCATAACCGACCTCCCACACCGCTGACACCGCACGCGTCCCCCGCCTTGCACCCGCCCCGCTCCCGTCCCGCACCCGCGCCGCCGCGAAATAGGATCTGATCGCGGAGCAGCATAGCACGCGCGCGCGTCCCACTTGGCGTGCAGATCATATTATATAGCTATACACGTGAGATTGCGCGACCGACCTTACTGTGCTAATTGCGTATGCATACTGCGACGAGCTGTACGCACGCACACACACATGCACCCGCCGTACATCAATTAGCGACACATTCCCGCTAAATGCGGTTGCATAAGTTGCATAAACTTTAAATCTAACCAGGCTTAAACATTACTTTGATCGTCAATATATTTCTTTTAATATTGTACATTTTAATATAAATATAATTCTTTGTAAAATGAATGAATGTACTAATTAAAAAATAAACTACATAAATATGACTTTTCTTTTGTAAATGTGTAATAAAACTCACCATCTCTGCTCATGCCGACGGCGATGCATTTTTTCAACCGGCAGTACTGGCACCGATTTCTGTTGATCCTTAGAATGGAGCACTGCTGGTTTTTGGTGCAGGGCCTGTATTGGATCTTCTGCTGGATAGACCGCCGGAAAAATCCCTGGGGATCACAGCGGCATTTAGAGTCTCGCTCGGGATCTGAGCTCTCGTCGCTGGAGCAGCCCGAGTCGCTCGAGTCGCGCCGAGCCTCCAACATGCTCACTAGAACCGAGTGCCGCTCGCGCAACTCCGCGCCACATGCCATGTCACGCACCATTCACTAAAAAACAGCACTCACTCGCTAATACACAACCGCCGCGCCCTAACTCAGTAACGTACGGGATGAGGTAATCGCGTGTAAGAGGTGCGCTGCACCGATGCGGGTGATGGTCGACGGCGAACTGTGCGGGCGCTGCGGCGCGCGGCGCACAGTTACCCGCGCGACCTACTTGCCGGCCGCCGACCCACACGAGAAAGTGAGAGTGCCCCCGCGGCCCGCGCGCCGCGCCGCCGCGCTCCTAACGGTTCACGCCGCTCTAGAATGCGCCGTCGCCACTGCACCGGTGCGCCGGATATAGGCCGGGCGCATCCCGGCGGGCGTCGCGGCGCGCGGTCGTTCACCCCGGGTCGACGACCGCTCGATTGCACAACGGCCGCGGGCCCCCGCGCCCCGCGCTGCCCGGGAGCTAGGGCGCAGGCGGCTCGGGCCGACGACCGGCTCTGCGCCCGGTGACGTCAGCCGCGCGTCACGGCCTACCTCAATGCGCGCGCGCTCCTCTCCGGCCGTCGGGGGTGCAGCGATCCAATTTAATTACCGAATCGATGCAGCGTGTGCCCTACTATTAATGAATTAGATAGATGCGGAACTACGAGCCCACGTTTTGTGAGGAGATTGAATGACGCAGTTGGACAAAAAATGAAGGGCATTCACTAATTGTGAATAAAAATGGTGTCATATATATATACACATATTTTGATGTTTACATTAAAGAATTGAAAAACAAAAGATGGTTATTAAATATCAGTTAGCGTATGTACATGAGGAGCAGGTCGAGAAGGAACGACAGGCGGAGGCTGCGCTCGAGGCGAGGCGGAGGCGCGCGGGGCGCGCGGCGGCCGGGTCGGTGGCCCAATTTCGCGCTGCCATCGATCCATTGTGCGCTGTGCGAGTGGCCCATAATTGGTCGCAGCGGGCACTGACCGGCCGCTGGGTCGACGACCCGCTGCCGCGAAAACAAAACCTTCCTCGCTCAGTGCTTACTCTACTTTGTCATCAACATAGTTATAAGCCTTTCATAAGTGCCCGGTGGTCAGAGTAGATGTCAAATGTTTAATCGAAACTTGTGCGAACATAACCGTATCGTAGGGCTTGGCGTTCACTGCATACATTCGGCCAGCGATGCAGCGGCCGAGCAACAAGCCGATGTCAATGACCGTCGTTCTTAACACGGTCACATCGATTTTTATTCGGAAAAATGTATTGTTCTATTTACACCAAATCCGAATTAACGGGTGGCCGAAAACCTGTGTTTTTATTACCTATTGCTCATGTAAAAGTGTGCTATGTTATTAACAAATGTATACTGCGCATATTGCGTCGGTATTAATTATGCGCGTGTGGATGTACATGACTGCGGTCGGTCCCGGCGACCACGTGCGTGTATGATATAACACTGCACATACGAGTACGTGTACTCGCAGTGACTACGCTCTATTCGCGTACGCTTGGCGCTGGCCGCTGGCGGATTGACGCGCTGGCTGGCGTCAGCGCGTCAATCATCGACAGTATGCCTGATCACTTGCGGTGCGTCGGCTATCATTATGTACCAGCGGTTAGCGTAATGCTTACAATTGAAAATGGTTACGATCGAGTTGTTAAGACACATGGCCTGTACATAAACAACGTCAAGTCGACGAATAGGATATATGATGATACTGTGTCATAAATCGTAACTTATCACCATTGAGAAAAATGACTTGACACGTCGGCGAACCTTACTGTGGCATTGTGTCATAAAAATGTTGATGAGTTGATACAGAAATGCCTAATCTCGTAGCGGCGAATGTTTCGAAAGCGCGCGCCGTGCGCCGCTTCTAGATTTTTCGACAGCGCCGTTGCTCAGCCGGCGTCCGACTTTTTGTCATTAGCGTTATATTGACACACTTCGCTTTAACACACCTCCCGTGTCGCCAACAATCGGACGGACTCGTAATGGTGCGAACGAAACGCTACTGATTTTTTATGTTGTGATATTTAATTTTTTCATATAAATTTTTTAACTGGTGTAACGTGGAAGTGTACATTCTACTGTCTAACCCTTCGGCGAAATATAGGCGTGATGTTATGTTATATTTTTTTGCATCGAATAAGAGTGTTATAATTAATAATTATGTTAAGTTAGGATTTTCGCATCGGACCGGGATTTATACATGGACAATATAGTTAATTACATATTTATACCGATTCTTTAAATGAAAATATTTATCAATTCATATTTATCAATCAAGGGGAATATACGTACGTATCATATTTATCAATCAAGAGGAATATACGTACGTACCATATTTATCAATCAAGAGGAATATACGTACGAAAACGTAGCTAGTGAAATGTGGGTACGACACAAAGAAGTTTTGACGTATTTGAGTATCTCGGATATTTAAAATCTATTAAACGACCAATCTGGAAAACGTAATTTGTCATCATCTAAACTTAGCAGAGTTTGTATGTATTGTGATGTAATAGCAATTGAATTTTCATTTTAAATAACTCCTATGACAATTTCTTATCATTTAATAAGTTTGAGTCGCTTGAATAACATCAAGTGTGTAGTTTTTGGATGCTTTAACAATTAATTTACTACTAATAACAAAATGTACCAACATTCACGATGCATACATTGAAATTACATTTTTAATATCCATTCATTTTACAAACATCAATCAATTAACTACTGTCTCATTAGACTGCAACGCGTACGCACATAATCAACTTGATACGTTCGTGGCCACAGTAGCGTAGAACAGAGTATCGGCTGCCAGCGTTGATAACTGCGAGAACAGCTGTGTCAGCGAGCGGGGATAATCTCCGCGAGGCTCACGGCTAACGGTGCGCGGACAATGACTGCGGGCCGCGCCGCGCCGGCCGCGCTGACGCATGACGCATGACGCACCGGCGGGCGAGCGTCGCGGCGACGTTGACTCACATAGCGCCTGATTCACACTTCCCGCTATCATATCACTCATGTATTTTTAATCTACGACTACTATTGGTTTTACTTTGTTTTTTCCCTTTTGTTTTAGCTTAACCAGTGTAACGCGATCTATATTGCTCCGCCTACCCTTTAAGGTACATACGGGCACTATGTTAGCAGAGCTGAGAAGTACGAGGATAATGCTATCAATGTTATTTCTTCAGTTAGTTGATTGGGTTAACAAAATTGTTAGTGATAAACTTACAACAGTATCAGTTTTCGAATAGAGACCATGATAGAGAAACTATTAATTACTAACACCAATGATGTTTAAATTATAGATTGGGAAAAAACATAATTAAAAGATTTAACATTGTTTTAGAAATATTCTCAGTGTGTGTCTAAATAGAATTTTAGAAATATTCACAGTGTGTGTGTTACATTTGTGAGTGACATTCATCTAATTAAGTATTTACGAGTTTTCGATTTTATCCTGTAGATTTTAAGAAAAACCCAATAATAATTTTTTATAATGCATAAATCATGCAACATTTTAAAGACAATAAAATCCTATTGTATTGTTACGATTCTATATAAAACTGTACATTTGCTGGTGTAAAGTACATTCACTTCGTAACAGGATAATTGTGTTGGCCGCGGAGCTCGGTGAGTTCGGTGAGCCCGGTGAGTTCGGCGAGTTCGCTGAAGCGGGCGCGAGGTTGCGGAAATCGTAAGCGCATGACGTGGACGGTCTCAATATGCGGTAAACATGCGCGGCGGGGCAACGAACTTTGTGCTGACAGTTCAAAATTATGTGGGTTACGTTCGTTGCGTACATACACTCGCCGTAAACGTTGCGAGGAGGCTGCGCTAGGGCTGCCCCCGGCGACCACCTCCAGCACAGTATGTAGAGCATGGAGAGCAAAGCTGTTCGCGTATTGTATTGTTGTTGTTGATACGTTATCCATCGTAATTGGCTCCACCACCCATTCCACAGTGCGGTGTAAACGTAACTGGTGAAACGTGGGAGTGATCTACATCCCTCTGCCTACCTCTTCGAGGATTGCAGGCGTGAAGTTACGTAAGCTATCCATAAAGTATGAGCCCCTGGCCGACCAATGCATACAATGACGATTTACTGCGTGACTTTTTTATTTCTGTTCTGTTATGTTTCTTTAATTAAGTGCTTTAAAAACAGTAATTGTTGAACTGTTTGTAACATTTCATTAATATGTATATCTTTTTTGTAAATGTCAAATTAAATTAAGACATCAATATGAATGAACAACAATTCCAAAATTTTGATTCTCTTAAAGAGTACTATTATGTATTTGATAAACGGTCTAGGTTGGCAAGTAAAAAGAACTATTAGGGTTACATAAAATCTTCATTCTAAAATTTAATCAACACCATAATATCACGCCTGATTTCCCGGAGGAGTTAACTAAAAAGTTCAATGCACTCTCACGATACACCACTTATGTTGTATACCCCACCTTGAAAAGGGGTGTGAGCCTATCAATAAATAAACACGTCGAGGCTTAAACAAATATTTTATAATTCATTTTATAAATGAAGTTTTATATGCAATATTAGCAAGCAAATGAATCAATTCGTGCTTCCGTAGCACAGTTACGGCGCTGA
>DWEJ01001805.1:0-12371 GCA_018245835.1 Mysoria sejanus stolli | reverse complement strand
TTTTTTTTTGACTCAAGGTGTGCAGGTTTCCTCACGATGTTTTCCTTCACCGAATAGCAAGTGACATTTAAATTTAATTCTTTGACACATAAAACTTACGAATTATCTGCACTTGATATTACAGGCAATTTCTTTAAAGCTTTAGGAGATATTTTTTCCAGGATCGCAGCAGGCAGCAAAAATATGAAACCTTAAACATAACATCTCGACTGTAGTCCCCTGAAGTTGTAGGCAGAGGAATGTAGTAAAATCTATGTTATTGGGAAGTAGAGAGAAAGTCATAACAAGAAAACATGAATAAATGAAAACATATTGAGAGATATATCTACAGTTCATCTCTAACACATATAAAAGTTTCATACTTCGATTTGTTTCGCGCCAGGATTTTTTTTACCGCGAACTGAAATAAAAAAGACGAAACCAGTTTCCGAGCTAAACCAACAAACAGTTTGTGAAATATTCAAAATGCTATTGCAAGTTATTTTTGCCTTTTTCTAGAGCCATACAACAAACGTATTTTCACTCGAATAAGAATCGAACAGAACAACATATTACTTTTTTGCAATAAATATATTTTCTTGCTGAATAAATTAATAACTTGCTGAATGACTAAATATCTGATACAAAAGTAGTCCCTCCACTTATTAGGGTGACATTTCATAAACATTTTTATGTACATTTCGAGACCCTTGTATATTCACATAAATATAAATATTATTTTACATCCAAATACAAAATTTCGTTCTTTTGAAACAGTTCTTATCTCTAAATCGGTACAAAATCCATAACTACCAGCCCCGCCGTCCAGATCGCCAACCAATAACCCAAATTGACTACAAACATTGTGATTAAAACTATACGGTAAAATGAATAAATAATTTATTTTCATTTTGTCAATAACATATCCCATTGCACGCACGCATACATGCACGCACGCACTCACACACTACAATCTACATCCCCGATATCATCATATTTTTCATTAGCTTACAACTCTTCATTTGACGAACATATGTACATAATTCAATATATATTAGAACCAAATTATTAGTGATATAAAAATACATGCTATCATCGCATCTAATAACTCAGAAATCTACTTTAATTGCCCTGCAAACATCAGACTCATAAGTTGTTATACATTTCTCGTCTCATACACAAACACTCATATATCTTATGGCGTTTTATATCCGTGCACATTGTTGTTGATCCTGCAACACGTTCCCATCACAAACAATCCCCTATTAACCCAAATCCACCCTATCATATCTTTATTCAGCTACGACAATGGGTTTTATTGGTATCGCAACATAGTTGTGTCATTCCATTACAAAACCAGACAATGGTTTCAGGAAACAGTATATGAGCATACTGATATTTAATCGCTTGTGGTTTTGTGAACCACGCAAGGTGTCTTAGAGGATACCCTTGGAGATGCACATTGATTTATAACATTAATTTATAACATTAATTTATAACATTAATTTATAACATTAATTTATAACATTAATTTATAACATTAAATTATAACATTCATTTATAACATTAATTTATAACATTCATTTATAACATTAATTAATAACATTAGTTTGTCCCACTATGGAATAGGTGGTGAGCCTATTGCCATGCATCGGGCACACATCCAGACTCCGAACCACTACTACAATTTTAATTTTAAATTTCTAAAGAATTTTCTACAAAATTTCTAAATTAGAAAAACTGATTTGTAGTGTTCGACCCGGGAATCGAACCCAGGACCTCCCTATCGGCAGTCGTACTTGCAACCAACACGACCAACGAAGCAGTTCGATTCAGAATATAAACCATATAAAGTCCTATTGCCATAGGAATAATCCTATTCAAAATATTTTCGTTCCATTTAACTCGGAAGCAGGAAGAAAACAATAAGTCTTATTGACATTTCCTACATTGTACATTCCTTTCTGAAGGCGGACCGCGGTTCTATATAAACTGTGATTTTATGATATTACCGACAGTAATTCACAGAATATCGGACCCGATTTTATAAGGTCTCGCAGTAAATTAATGTTTTATATACAAATAAAACCAAGTTAAAATTAAATATATAAAAACGCACACTCAATGAATGGCAAACATCATTAAAATCCTAACACACCTGATCGCATTAGACCTTAATTTTTTTTGAGATCTGAAGATGAAATGTATATTTACGCTATTATACTTTTTACAGTGTCACTTAATTCTTCAATTTAATTATACACTTCTGTTATCGACTGTACATGAAATAATAATGTACTTGAAAAAAATAACTCCAGTTATATGACACAATATATATTGAATTCGTACTAAATACATTAGTAAAATATCAATACCGAATAGAGTACGTACACATTTTTTGCCGTTTCGATACAATTCGACAACAATTTAAATACTCACTTCTGTTATCGAATGTACATAGAATATCGTAAAAAGTAAACTGCGGTTGGAATATACGACTGGCTTTTTATGATTTTAATGGCTACTTCCGTAACCGTCGCATAAAAACCCTTCTGAAAGAGAAACGTATAAAGAATAATGTGGACGTAACTCTTTATACTGACACTTGAAACTACAAAGTTAAATGTAAATTGAAAGCTAAAAGATAGAATGACAAAGTACATAGTAGGGTACTTCATATTTGTCTAATATTTTACCAAAAGTTTCTTCTAAATAACATATGTCACATCGAAATTGGCTGAGCAACTTTAAGTCATGAAACTTTTTATATCATTCTATCGCTACCGCCGGACAAGTATCTTCACGAAATGTGTCCGGTCTATTAACCATGTCAATCCGCTCTTCTCTAGCGAGGATATGCCATGACTTATTCAACTACAGCTATAATTATCCTTAATCTAAGACTAAACCCAATTTTGGAGTCAATATTGCAATACCTCTTTGGGGGATTATAGGCGTGAAGATAAAAAAAAAAAATTGGAATATTGTTTACTATCAGCCTAAAGCATCGACCTCCTAATATAAAAGGAGTATGGGAGCCACAAAACACCTTATAATAGCGATCTGTAAATTTCAAAAGGAATCGTCCGAGTGATAAAAACAGGCAAATTGGCAGAAAAAACAAAAGAAAAGAAAATTATAAAATATATACCAAAATATCAGTATTTTGATTCATAGTATCCAAAATATATAATATGTTTATGATTGTATTGGACAGATTTCTATACAATCACTCAATTAGTACTCTGTGCTAATGGTATCATTGCAAGACATAATTTATCTGAACAGATCTCCTGCTCTCAAGGGCAATAGCTTGTGGGGTATGACTTGAGTGAGTTTGCTGTGAGTCTGCGACGGATATTATCATCCCGTTGATATTGAAGCTTGGCGGTGTTAAAGCTATCCTGTTAGCTACATCATTTACCAATTTCCTGAACGCGAATCTCATTTCTGAAGCACATACTGAGTTCAAAGCGCTTCATTCCCCGTATCGCAATTTGTCGACACTACTGAAAAGCTCGGATCTATGGACATCATCAATTTTTCGAAAAAGGTGGTGTTGGTTGCAAGCCAAGCAATCGCCCATCGGGAAGTCCTGGTTTCAAATCCCGCGTATGTCTCTACTGGATTTTTCTAATTTTAATTTTCTTTTAGTTCCTCGGAGCCTAGAAATGTGCCCGGTGTACTGCAAAAGACTCACCACTTATTCCGTAGTGGGACATCAACGTTACTGGTGAATCACACTTGTACTACAATCCTTTTTTTACCTTTTCGGGAATAACAGTTGTGGTGATGTTACGTTACGTTTACGCATTAACACAACTTTCTTCGCGTTAAAGAATTTATTTCCGATTCCAGGAAATAGACCGGCAGCCTTCCAAGGAAGGTTAGATGATAATATTATATTCAGTGACACAAACTCTCTTTGGCTAAAATCATTTTTTGCGGACCCCATAAAAGCGCTCCAAATCTTTAACAGAGGACGAGACACAAATTGGAAATAATTGAACATTTGCAGTCCACTTTATTCGATCGGTGGCGCCATTTTTATTTCCCCATCATCTTTATGAATAAATTACACATTTTAATTATCGAGTCAACGTTAGTTGATGATATTTGATAAAGAATGATGGTAAGTGATGATATTTGATAAAGGACAGTCTAACATCGCGCGTTAATACACAAAGAGATAGACAGAAGAGGGCAACACATTGGTGGGTAGGCGGAGTGCATGGAATTGGAGATAGACGGTAACTATAAGATAAAGGGAAAATACAATCCCAATATATAACCTACTGACATTGACTGCCTCGTTGGTCGTGCTGGTTGCAAGTGCGACTGCCGATCGGGAGGTCCCGTGTTCGATTCCCGGGTCGAACAATACAAAAGAGTTTTTCTAATTTAGAAATTTTCTAGAAAATTTTCTAGAAAATCCAAATTCAAATTCTAGTAGTGGTTCGGAGTCTGGATGTGTGTCCGATGCATGGCAATAGGCTCAGAACCTATTCCACAGTGGGACGTAAACGTAACCGGTGAAACGTGGGAGTGTTCTGCATTCCTCTGCCTACCTCTTCGGGGATTATAGGGGTGAAGTTACATTTTTTTTAATATATAAGATATAAGAAAATTTATAGGTGTTTAATAATAATAATAATAATAATAGCTCATATTTTTATATACCACCTCGTTAAAGCCTAGTATTGTAGCATTTTTATAAAATATAATATATACGGTAATTCTATTTCATACAATCAATTATATAGGCGAGAAACGGTATCGAGTTTAAAAATCTGTTCATTACTTTTTTCAGCAGGTACTTAGCGTCGGAAACCTCGGAAAATATTGCTTCTTACGTGACCAATTATCGGCTGAACCACATCGTGGGGTACCACCGAATAATATTTGCGATAAGCGATGAAGTTTTATAATTTAATATTTGTATCCATATTTCTATTATTTCAGCAATTAAAATAGCATTGCCCAGGTGGCTAACTTGGTGGTGGTTTAACTTGGAACATAACTTATTTATCTTTTGAATATTTATAAACTGCAACATTATCTTTTATGTCTACAAGTATCTTTATCTACATATATCTTTATCTTTTTATACTTCAAGACGGGACAATTATGGATTACTTGATTTGCAAAATTATTCTTATTAAATTAATACAGTCATATTAGTAGGATTGGCACCAAATTCATCTCAATACGAAGACTTACTTGTAGAAATTTTCACGCAGAGCTAACACTCTTCGTAACATCACCTTTTACATTAAGTACAACTTTCATCTGTTAAAATATACCGAGCCGTCTTCGAATTGTTACATTTCGTTAAGAGTAATTCGTTGTTAGGTGTCATTACGGCGTGCACTTTAAAGTATCTGTTTAATTTTCTCCCTCGAATCGTGTTTGGATATATTTGCATTTTCGAGCATTGCCGACCCGTCCGTAGAAATAAATTCAAATTGGGGCGAACAAAAATCTTTGTAACATCTTTTTCATGTAATTTATTACAAGTAAGCCGCGCGACATTTTCCATAATGTATTTTCAAGCCGTTGGTATTAATCTTCCGATGTCATTAATTTTAATCTGGAATCCTAGTTATATCAGCTTTTTGTTTCTGGTTAAGATATCTAATAGTGTTCATGGATTGAGTAAGAGTCAGTCATACACTTAAAACGTACATGACTACCTATAGCCCCGATGATCTGACAAATTCAAAACTTTTAATCTATAAGAGAGGGTGAAAACATTCAGTTGATAAACTTTAAAATGTTATTGATACTAATTATGATTATTATTAGATTTAGGCGCCTCACGAGTACGAGACAATTAGGTGGAAAGGATAATAAGCTGCAGGAGAAAACTTAAGCGTTTTTTTTAATAAAACATTTATCGTTTAAACATCAATAGAATAAAAAACAAGAAAAGCAGCTTGAAGAGTGATAGCCTAAATTAAGCCTCCTTTTAGGTGTATTTGGTTAAAATCGTTGAAAGCATACCTTTCATTAAGAAATCATGTGTTTTGAAGATTAAATGTTACTTACTGTAACGTTAAAAGAAAACATCGCGTGAGATTTGCACATCTTACAAATTTTCATACTGTGTTCTAAGGCATATGAAGTCTGCCAAACCACACTTGGCTAGCGTAGCAGACTTTAGTTATAACTCTCCTCATTATACCATGGTACTAGCCTCTTGTAGAGAAAGAGTTGATAAACGTAGTGACGATAATCGTATCCAAGAGAGATGACGGCCACTTATGACAGCAGTTCATTTCTTTACCTATTTTTTTATATACATAAAAGTTCCGGTATAAAATTCGTGCTAGAAAATCCAGCCAGTTTGGCAAGCCAGTTATAGAACTGATCTTGTGAATATGGGGAACGTGGCAGTACATGGGAAACACTGACACCTATTCGATACTACTGCATCTATTTGATAGCTATTCGATACTTTTAAAACAACTAATAAAATACAATATGCAAAACTATTTTCAGACATAAAGTGGTGTGATGTTGCGGACTTAAATAAAACAAAGCGAAAAATTTCAATGGAGTAAACAAACCAGTGAAATGCATAAAAAAATCGTCATATTTTTACACAAAAAGCCTTCAATACCCGTGAAAATTTATTCATAACGTATTTTCATAATCTTCATGAATTATTAATTAGCTTCTGAAACCTAAATTCCCTTCAGATCTTGTAAATAACAATCGATCCTTCTGTAATTCACGATTGACATTTAATTGGCGTTCGGAAATATTTCATTTTGTAGTTATATAACGACCGTCGTTTTGAACGACATTTACTTAATATTTGGTCTCGCTCTTTGTAAATTTTGCTTTTAGTGAAATATTGAAGGTAATCATCTTATATTATGGTAACTAAATTGATGATCTCAATAATAACTACTGAGCCATCATCGTCGTCTTCGTCATCACCAGTATCATCAACATCCGTATCCTGTCTCAAAACTCAAGCTATCTTCACAAGGAATTGGAAAAGATTATAGATAGACAGTAACTATACTATCTATTTATATTCTTTCGTGTACAACCTCTAGATTGTACTCGAAAAAGTAACAGTCCTACACACAAACACGGAGATGTTTCGCACCTACGCGGACACATTAATCAGGATTAAGGTCGATTTTATCGGTGGATATTTGATGGAAAGACATTCGTCCAAAGAGAAACTGCGATATATTGTGTTTACTAACACGGATATCTTAACAGAACGTTATGACAAATAACCCTACGATGGCTTATTGCGAAAAATGTAAAAGCGTACGAGCGCGGCTCTTGTTTATCCTGGCTCATCGTAAACAGAAAAACCTTCCTCAGGTATGGCATATCACATGGTAAATGTTCATTACCGAATATTACTTTCTTTAGCACCCTTTCGAATATAACAACGAATTACATAAACACGCACGAAAAAAAACATAGCTCCTGTAATCCTCAAACAGATAGGCAGAATTATATTACATGTCCATAAAGACAGCATCATTGTATTACATCGTTCCACTATTTGACAAGAATATTTTCTAAGTGTGAAAGCGGTTTAGGCTAAGCTAAATAAAGTATGCTAAACATCACACGTTTTTGAAAATATCCTTGTGAACTGTACAGTGTATGGGCACTGGGTTATCGTGATAGTATTTGATTTAGTGCTGGTAGGTAGTTTACATAGCATTTCGCCACCAAGACACATTTTTTCCAAGGGTCTGCTGAGGTTAGCACAATAGCTCTTACAGCTTCCTCATTCTGAGATTCAGTTCTTCAGACTTTTGATCAGTACTCCTTCAATAATGATATAATATACTGATATGAATGATAAATAATAAATAGATATGATGATGGAGCTCATCGAAGAGTGGTGTCAGCAACAGACGATAATTACCTCAAGAGAATGGCTAAACAATCTGTCGGTGAACTTATTGTTTATACCTGAACATTAGATAATTTTAGGGAAATCCATCATTTCATTGTTGCTGTTGTTCATAAATAGTTATTTAATATTCACGCCGGCATCATTATATTTTTTCCCATCCTTTTATCTTACTTCTCTAGGAATACGGCTCTCCTTTCAAATTGAGAAAGGTTAGAATTAGACCATATCCTGCCACGATGACCAAATACAGGTTGACAGATCTTGGAAATATTTGCAAAGTTGTAAACGATTTGAACCGGAGCTACCGGAGTGAGGGGCTGAATTATAAACCATTAGGCTATCAGTGCCTATACCATTACATGGTAAAATATTTTCAATAACGCCTGCAGCGTGTCAGTGGATACTATAAATTCATTTAACGTTTCAATTTATATAAGTAATTAAAGCGAGATTCAAATTAAATAATGCATTTTGCACACGAACTCGTGTTGCAATAAAATTTATATTTTTCAGTTATGACTATTTATTTTACACGTTTGTGGACGCTCAGGTACCTACTTTATTTTCATCGGAAATTTAGCATTAGTGTGGTTTGTGGTATATTCTGTAAAATGTTTCGATATTAACTGTGATTTTCTGAAAAATTTTTAGAAATTACCAATGGTTTAATATAATAATAATATAATAATAATATAATAATATATATTAGGACATCTCCACACATGGCCATATGATCCCAAACTAAGCGTCAAGAGAGCTTGTGGTATGGTAACTAGACGGCTGATAAACTACATATATACATATAAATATATACTTAAATAGATATTTTTATTACACCCAGACACAGAAGAAATACTTTTGCTCATCACACAAATATTTATTGTGGGTGGGAATCGAATCCACGACCCCCGGCGCAACGGTCAGATTCACTAACCGCTGCAGCAACGGGCCAGTCCGTCTGATATGACGTATATCTGCCTATCCCATCTGTCATTATCACTCATATACCTGTTATCACGTGCCTCGAATCGGGATACGAACGCAAAATATGCATTTAACGCTTATTGTATACCTTACGATTCGGGTTGTGATGCATTTCGCAAAATAAAATAGGTAGCCAGAACGGCGTACTGCAATATACATACGGAAATCTTGTAACCTGCATTCGATACTATTTTTACAATCTAAGAATTTAACAATACTATACAAGAATTTATATAAATAAATGTATATAGTTATGTATATGTAAAATATATGAGATCTCGATGTAAAAGTAATATATTACTATATAGTAATAATATATTACTAGGTATATAGTAATATATTACTATAGTAATAGTATACGTATATTTTGAAATAAATTATTATGTTTTGACAAGTAATGGCACGAAGGGAACGAGGGTCTTATCTCAGGTAAAAAACGTCTAACAGAATGTATCCTGAGATAACTTTGGCTATAATATACTTGTATTGTAATGACAAAGAGATGACGTTACCAAAATAGTGAGATCCTGTCTGTCCGTAGTTCTTTGCGGAACTTTGGATACACGGTATTTTTAAACCCTCGTATGTGGTTTGCAAAGCTAATAGAAGTTAGAATTCAAGGGATAAAAAGTAAAGTCAGTGTTATAAATTATCTATTTTGTGGATTAAGATGTCACGAAAACGATTCGTTAGACAGCGCAGTCACTAAATGTCAAGTAGACGTAGAAAAAAATCTCTATGGCAGAAAACAATGTTTTTAAATAACTTGAGACTTACAATTTGAATTTGATTAACCAGTAACTTGACAATTTGAATTTGACTAACTGGACAATATAGTAGTAACAATATAAGTAATGAATAAAATTAAGCAACATTTAAAGGATTCTTCGGCTGTTCTGATCGTAAAAGTTTCGCACTAAAAACTGATATTGTCATAATCTCTGCTTATATCGCCCTTAAGTCGTTATCGAAAATACAATGGTTTGATTTTTCATCTACGCCTGTATATTGTGTTTTTCAAGTCGTATACAAAGCGTTAATGATTGGTGACAGATAAGAATATGTATAAAACTAGTAAATATAGTACTATATACAATAGATATCGATTATAACGAATCGTAACTTATTTACTTTTAACTAATTGTTGTAGATAAGATAATGGTTATTACACATGTATTAATTTCCAATAAGTTGCATTTCTTTTTACAATTTTATGTACAATAATAAATCATTGGCACAATACGACCGGGGCACGAAAAACGCCACTGAATAAAAGAAATCTCGATATTTAACGTCCACACTCCATTCAGTAGACAAGCGAAATTTAGAATTGACGATTAACAAGAATAAACATATTATTCATCTAACAAAAGTTATTTGCAGTAAACAGATTAATTATATGAACTCATAAAACAATCAACATCTATAATAATCATTGAAATTATTTTAAACTAAATACACACACATACCGAAATAAGCTCAAAGCCACATACAAACCATGAAAAAGTGGCATATTATTAAAAAAATTGCAACTTGTATACTTTATGCTAGATTAAAATATATATTTTTTTATTTTAATTTCATTTGATTCTTGATATCATATCATATCAACCAAGAAACTATCACATATTCAAGATTTATTTTTATTATCTAAAGGATTGTAAAGAAAAGTAACATGACACCTGTCATCCTCAAACAGGCGCAGGCATTGAGTATTATAGCAAATGTATACCACAATAAAAAACCCCAAATCCTATGGAATGTCTCATACACTTCCTCTGACATAAAGCAGACAAAGCAGAAACACTGCAGTTTCTTTCTGGGCTGTGCAATAGTTCAGTTCACTTCAGTTTTTCATCTATCTCCTGCTTACCAACTAGACCTGAGCCCCCAAAAAAGTTTCACAATGCAAACATAAGTCACTGTGTATTCCTACAGGTCTGCATTGTTTGTCTGGCTTGACAGAATATGATGAACAGATGTGGGAAAATTCTGTCATAAGCATTCAATATTAATAACACATTGAAGAAAGCAGGTATTGTAAACAACTTAATTAGGATTGGAACTGTAACATTGATGTAATCATAGCAAGTTGTGTATGTATGTAGACAGTTACCTTGCAGACAATTTATTTTAAAATAAGATAATATTGTTTTGTGACAATCCACAATTGCAGAGCTTGAAGGCCATAGATCTATTCCTCAGTGAGAGGGCAGGCAGTGCCTATATAGAACATATAGATAACCATGCATTGTATTTGTGATTTGTAGCAAAATTATATTAGCTTAATTAATTGTGCTCTGTACATGATTCAGTCGCAGGTGCTTACCAATTCGTGAATTTCTTAAAGAATGAGCTCTCTGCGGAAATTTCTGTTATCAATATAATGTAATGCATATTAATGTCCATTGCCATTTACCCCATTTGTTGCTGCTTCATTCATACTCTTCAGATGGTAAGGTGTGATTGTGAACACTTCATTCTCAACTAAGTCCTTTAAATTTTCACCACTGTATGATAATAAAGGTGATATCTCAAGATCTATGCTATCGTCTACAATGCCACCTGCTTCTCTAATGTACTTCCTGTGCAAAGTCAAGAGATCCTGCCTTGCAGTAGATGGACAGTCCTTCTTAGCAGAATCTGCATTCTTTAATGCTGAGAACTCAACATCTCTGGCTACTTCTAGGCAAATAAAAGTCTCAGCAAACTCGAAGACATCGAAGATGAACTTTTCCATTTTAATGCCATTTGGTTCTGATGGCTTCTGACGGATTCCATTGGTGTCCACATGTGGAATCTTTTTCTTGGCAACATGGAGTTTCAGCTTGGACTCATAGTCACAGATTTTTAATAGGAAATCTGATGAGAAGTAGTGGTTACAGATATTGCCTGCGGAGAATGTCAGTCTGCCATCCGGGTTTCTACGTTCTGCTGCTTCATCAGTCAACTCAGAATATTCAACAACCTTGTAATGCCCATTGACTCTGCAAACAACCCCCACTGGTTCACTTGGTGTTGATTTCTGGACAACTTTGGCTGCACAATCAGCATTCTTGCTTTTACAGTAGCCAATAAACACTGGATCAGCAACTTTAATTAAAATATTATCCACTGAATGTGCATGCAGATGTTTGACCCCTCGCTTTGTTATGTCATCAAGAACACCTTGAGTCTTGAGTGCTCTATACAGTCCTCCATTACCATCTGGGGCTGACGAAATGTGGTGCTTCTCGTCTAATATAATTTTGCCATCGAAGTCAAAACAAGGTAAGGTGCCCTGCTCGAAGAAAACAATGTTGTCTTCATTGAGACCAAAATAAGAATGGTTTCTGAAGAATTCAGCAGTGGGTCCCATAGTGTGCTCTGATGTCATTATGTACCAAGTGATGTTGCCTTCTTTCCCAGTATGCTCTTCAGCCATTTGCTGGACACGTAGGATTCTTTCAGCTTGAATTTGGAACAAGGTTTTATGTGATGGTAGCCCTACATCGTACATGCCTTTTGGGTG
>DWEJ01001804.1:0-12371 GCA_018245835.1 Mysoria sejanus stolli | reverse complement strand
CAAAACTAAAGAAGACACATACAATGACAAAAATGATGCTGCACCAACCGTTTCGAGTAGAAGAAAAGATGCTTTTCCTATAGCAGTTAATGAAGAGGAACGTGTTGTCTATCAACGACAACCTACAAGGCAAAGTTCTACGATTAGGCCTAGAATTAGAATAAGTACATTGCCTTCTACTACTGCAACTGAATCTACGAAGTATTATTTAAAAACTGTAATTAGACGACCTACTCCTTTTTCAATAAATAATGAAAAGAATGAGGAGCCAACTGAAAATGGTATTAACACAGAGGCATTTATTGCAAGTGGTTTGAGAAATGCAAACTCGAGGCCACTTCTGCCAATAGATGACCAATTAAATGAATCAGAAATTGAAAAGTCGCAGGAATGGGAACAAGAAGAACAACCGGGTAATAGTGAACCAGTTGTGTCACCATATAGAACCCTACATAATTTAAGAACTAATAATGATCAGGATTTGGTACCGGATTACTCTACCAGCACTTCGTCTACAACTCGTTATATGACAACTACCCCAAAACAAGCATCTGAACATTATACATCTCGAAAACCTTCTTACTACAGTTATAGAGTAATAGATGAAGTTGTACCCGATCAAACCACCGAAGTTCTTGGCGGTAAGGTAAAAAATATTATCAAATCTTTCTTAAATCATTTATCTTCTACTCCCAAATATTTCGAGTATTCTTCATCATCGCCGCGCTCGACACAGAAACCTCAAGAAAAGATAGTAAACATAGGTTTTCAAAAGAAGAAAGTAAAGTTCAGCAATGAAAAACCTGCGAGAAACAATGTTAAACGTATTCAGATTATATCAGAACCAAGTGAAGGTAGATTCACCCCACGAAATAGTGCAGAAGACTATGAAACAAATAAAGATTATTCATCATCTACTTCTACTACGGCGTCATTAACAAATGCACTCTACGGCGTCATTAACATAAGCCCAGAAACAACACCTGTTATGTCACAAAGTTCATCTATTAATGAATATACGGAAACATCCCACGGTAATTCTTATCTTTCCAAATTTATTCCATTGTTAGATCAGCACGATGTAGATAAATCTCGTAAATATCATAAAATATTAAACGAAGAAGTAAGTCCTCAAAATAATGATCGTGATAAGCTAAATAGGGAATTGACTATACAGCCAGAAACAAATATTGAAAACATATTACCACCGACAACGACTGAGCAATCTAAACCTTCAAATATAATTGTTGACGATATTGCCTCGACGACTAGCACGACTAAATCGACTACGACTATGAAAGTTTCAATATCGTCAACGACTAAGAATTTATCCTTTCCAACACGAGCTTCGCGAGTCAATCCCGCCATAAAGTTGGCTGCGACAAATCCAGGAGGTGGACGCAGGAGTTACCAATCGTCGTCAAATTGCTCTTCAGACAACAGTCTGCAAGCGAATCCAAAATGCAACGAAATCAAATACCAGAGGTACTTTACTCACCGGCCAGTAGTCTAAGTAGCCTGAAGATAATTTCATATTAAACCTATTAATGGACGGTGGAGGCTTCGTCTACTACAAGACTTTACTATCCGCATAGCGAAGTAACTAGCATGAGAATGGCCATCTTCTTACGACATCGTCTAATAGCACCCATAGCTAAATTCTGTCGCTTAGCATACTATTCTCATTGGGGGACTTCAAGTCGGTTGAGTTGAATTTCTGAATTGTTAACTCCTGACGTTACCATTTCCACTTCCTGCATTCTATTGGCAATATATTTTAATATGTTCCTTGTAGTAGTATGTACTTGCATTATAATTGTAGAAAGTTCCTCAATGTAGCTACATCGTTTTATGTGCACCACATTGCAATTCATCATTTAGTGTGTAAGCACCACAATCACAATTAGTATATCAAAATTATGTTTTGGTATGCTGCTTGCATGCATTCATATAGTTTTTTATTAAATAAATAACATGAAATTTTGTCAAGCAAAGTTTGTAATTAGTTACAATTTGTTAATCATTTAAATATGCTTAAATTAACGTTTGTTATAATTAGTTATTTTTATTACCTTATCATAAAACTAATGAATTAAGTAAGAATGAATAATTATTTTATGAATCTTTTGCTTGTCTTAAAACCACGCCTACTAATAAACCTTCTTGTATAGTCACTATTTTTACTTTCTTAATTCTTACAGGCCGAGTTCGACCCGTGGTCGGGGATCAGCACATTTCTCTACCTCAAGCGTATCCGAGACACCACAGCAAGCTCCAAATAGAGGAACACCACCACCGTTAGAAATGCATCATATAAACTCTGATCCTTTGCTTTCATTTTGTGTTTGGCTACCGTCATTTAAATACATTGTTGCTTCATACAGATCTTAATCAGTTTCATCATTAACTTCAAAACAATTTCTTTTTCTTCAACGTTTAAATATGTAAATGATTAAAACTACTTTTGTTTCTTGAGCAGACGCAATCGTCCCACTTTGAAGCCTTCTACCGCTATTGTGTCAAAAACCACGGAGTTTGTGGATATTTACGCCTACCCACCGAAACGGCCTTCACCGGTGTACCCACAGCCGACGCCTGATAAAACTGCTGCAAAATGTAGAAAAGATGTTTGCTTATTGCCAGACTGTTATTGTGGCGGCAAAGAAGTTCCAGGTGTGTTATTTATTTTTAATCGTTTTATTTCTTTATGAATATCGTTTTAATTTTTTACAGTACCTTTATCAACATGTAGATCTTTTACTAAATGCATTTGCTAAATATCTTAGGAAGATTACCCGTCAACGAAGTACCACAGATTGTTCTGATAACTTTCGACGATGCGGTGAATGACCTGAATAAAATGTATTATGAAGAACTGTTCGAAACCAATCGAGTCAATCCAAATGGATGCCCTATAACTGCCACTTTTTATGTGTCACATGAGTGGACAGATTATAGTCAAGTCCAAAACCTTTATGCAGATGGCCACGAATTTGCTTCACATACGATATCGTAAGTTTATAATCGGAAGATCGGATCTTCGTTTGTTGAATTGAATATATCTTGGTATATTTATAAAATGCGTAATCTATGACGTGTTTGAGCTAAACATTCGCGATTAATGTGTTTATAAATTATAATTCACCATATTTAATATTTGTAGTAACGAATGTTTAGGTCAATCGCACTCACTAACACTATTCTTGGCCATCTATGAAACGATAAATATATGAATTTATGTAATACCTATATATAATGATATAAAGGAACAATTTACTTTCATTATTAAAATTACTATTTTTCTGTTCTTTCTTCTACCATCCTCTACCTCTCTTATATTTACCTATTATATTCTTTCCTCTTCCTGGCACGGCTCTTACACATCCAATCACCACATGCACAATCATTACCAACATCCCGCGACATAACAGGCGATTTACCGGTGGAGACAGTACCACAAATCGTATTACTGACGTTTGACGATTCAGTAAACGATCTGAACAAGGTTCTTTACTCGGATCTGTTCGAGAAGGGTCGTATGAACCCCAACGGTTGCCCTATTTCGGCCACGTTTTATGTATCCCATGAATGGACGGATTACAGTCAAGTCCAGAACCTCTACTCTGCTGGACATGAAATGGCCTCACATACAATTTCGTAAGTTATTTGAACACGTTACAGCACCAATACGGCCAATATGCACAAACAAATTGAATTCATTTACCTTGATGTTTCATACACATATATTATTTATGTTACTTTATGGCATTTCTTAACTTATTTAATAGCATGGTAATAACTCTATATCTTCATCTCTTATAAATTTTCTTTGCCTTGGTTGGGTATTCTTATGATTAATAGTATTGTATATTGCATGATTTGTTTATATGTTGCTACAATATCGAAGAATAAATCTTAGTATCAAATGTTATGTTTGCAGCCATAGTTTTGGAGAACAATTCTCCCAAAAGAAATGGAATAGAGAAGTGGGTGGCCAGAGAGAGATTTTAGCAGCTTACGGTGGTGTGAAACTTGAGGACGTCCGAGGCATGAGAGCTCCATTTTTATCAGTTGGTGGCAACAAAATGTTCAAAATGTTATATGATTCGAACTTTACTTATGACTCTTCGTTGCCTGTTTATGAAAACAGACCACCAAGTTGGCCGTATACTCTAGACTATAAATTGTTCCATGACTGTATGATTCCACCATGTCCTACTAAATCATACCCAGGTAATGATCCTTATTTTTGTGTTATCATTATTTTAAATCCAAATATCTATTCAAACATCTGTTAGAAAAATGTGATAACGTAATCGGATCTTTAAAATATTTTAGGCGTTTGGGAGGTTCCCATGGTGATGTGGCAAGATCTTAATGGTGGACGTTGCTCCATGGGTGACGCTTGTGCTAATCCACCAGAAGCGGAAGGTGTTTATAAGATGCTTTTGAAAAACTTCGACAGGCATTATACAACAAATAGGTAAGTTATGATATTGCATTGTAATGATTTATAATATTTTTTGTTACAAAAGTTAAGTTGTTGAGCGTTAATGTAACTTGTTTTACTTTCAGAGCTCCGTTCGGTCTTTTTTACCATGCGGCATGGTTCACACAACCCCACCACAAGCAGGGTTTCATCATGTTCCTTGATTTCATTAACAAAATGAAGGATGTCTGGATTGTCACAAACTGGCAAGCTTTGCAGTGGGTGCGGGATCCTACTCCCATTTCAAGGCTTAATAATTTCCAACCATTCCAATGCAATTACCAGGTAAACAGTCATTTATGTATATACATACCTTCGTACGTTGGTTATGCTAAAAATACTATGCTAATATTAAAAATAATATGCTAATATTTTTGTACATGTAGATTTCAATTTAAAAAGTTAATTTATTTCTTGGGATTGCTGTTTAATTGCAATAGATATAGCATATTTTTTTCCAATATTATATAAAAAAACATAAATAGTAATGTGAAAATTGGAATAAGAATAAAGCTTTCAAATGTAAAGTTTCCTAATGCTTTCAGGATCGCCCGAAAAAATGTAACAATCCTAAAGTGTGTAATCTTTGGCATAAATCTGGAGTAAGATACATGCGAACATGTCAACCGTGCCCTGAAATTTATCCCTGGACTGGTAAGACTGGTATCAGATCTTCGCGGATTGACAATGACATCGGAGAATAGGCACACGACTAATAATTAGACAACGAAGTAATCGCATCGACCTCTGACGAAGATCACTCTAAAATTATGGTTTTATAAGCCAACGAGGCAAACATCATTTTGCTTGTAAAATAAATGATAGTAGAAATTGTTTTATCACCAACCAGAGAGTGCCATGTAGATTTTGATGGTCACAAAGCAAGTACCAACACTTACACCGTGAACAATTTCGCCGCAATCAAGAGAGATGTGATTCGAATTAATTTAGTTTAATTTAAATTCTTCATGTTAGATATTCGTAAAATGTATTGGAAACTGTGATATTATGTGTTTTCAATCCTATAAAATGAGAAATACAATAAAACCTGACTTTAATATATTTATCAGCTATTTTGCAACTTCCGTGCAATTATATTGTGCAAACTTTTCCTATTCGTGTTCATCTTTACTATAATAATTAAAAGAATCCTATTTGAGAGATGAATGAATAAATATTTGTTACTAATATTAGCTATTATTTTTTATATTGAAACTTAAAGTGATATTAAAGCTGTTATAAATTACGTCATCATAATACTAGGTCGAGATTCTAATTATTCTGATTCCATAGCTATTTTTCATATTTTGTTACGAAAGCCATATTAAAATTTAGAAAATGTGTTTTTTTCTAATCTTGCCAGCTTCGTGGTTGACACTGCCTTTTATACATTGTAAATATAGGGTTAAAATACTTAGTGTTAGATTAAGTTTCCGTCCTGTGAAAAATTTATGCTGTGAACATTTGGTTGCCGATAATTATAATCAGAATTTATACGTGTACAATTTACATACGAGAAAAATTCCCAATTTCTTTGGTGTTGCGGAGACGTCTGCCTACATCGGTGTTGATGTAGCACATGTCTTTGCAACTGCTGAAGTTATTTAGACAAACAAAATCAAAATTTGCGGATCGTTTCGACTAATTTATGTAGTATCTTATTTAGATAATATTAGTTTCTGATTTATTCCGTAATAACATATTGTGTTAAAATGTGAATAAACATTAAAAAAAATTAAATTATCTTGCATTCGTCATCGAATTGTACTGCTTTGGTGTGCTGAGGAGCACCTGAAGTAGTTAGAAGCGCTTGCTACAGTTTTATTTAAATTAAGTACTTTCAATATTTATAAGTCCTATTATTGTAAATATAGGTTTAGTATTTAAAATTGGTAATTTCATTTTTATAAAGATAAAATTTGATTGTGAATTATATAAAGAAGCTTTTGGGTTTATCAATGCAAAAAATGAATATTCATTGAAGTTTATAACGGTGTAATAAGGATTCACGATTGTAAATTTATTTGCGTATTGCTATAAAGTAATAAACCAGTGCTGATGAATAAAATGTTGTAAAATTAGTCTTATTTCATTTTTTACCATTTCACCCCTTAACATATTAAGTAAGTTCCCATAGTTAGATTCCCATAGTTTTTTTCATTGATTAATAAAATTTACCCCTAATGATGTTTCAATATCCTGTTGATCTATTTTTATTCTAGTCTTGGAATTTGGCGGCTGTTTTTTTTAATTCTGCCCTTGTGATAAAAAAGGCAAAGTGCAGTTAAGCTATAGGTTACAAGTGATTGTACCAAAGCTACAAATGTATACCTATATGTATTTTCAATTTTTTTTAATATACCAGTGCAAATCATTGGTTGATGTTCAGACATTACCATTTGACATTTATATTTATCTGAAATCACTTTAATTCCTTATATATACAACAGTCTGAATCTGAACATCAAATATCTATTTGGGTTTATTCTACTATATCTAATTCGAATTATTCACCAGTTAATTAGTTCTGAATATTTCTATATCCGTTTCCCAACTATTCAAAATTTTTAAATAATTTGCAGTATATTTAAACATATCATAGTCAAGGTTTGGAAACAAACAAGATGAATCATATTCAACAATAATGTAATTCTTTGCGTGTCATGTTTGATGCTAAATAATTTCGTAGAAAAGTTTATTAGATACTAGCAGCGGCTAGCATCCGAACGTCATCATTGATTATTATCGACCAAATCTGACTTGTACATTAATATGAAATGTTTCAATAACTCCACAATGTCAGTGCCTATAACCCTAATCGTGATGAAGATTGTACCACGACGAGGTTCATCAAAAATGAAAATTTCAATCACGACACCTGCCTGGCATTTCATTGAACAAGGTTCCGTCAAAATATATAAAGAACGGTAATCTTCACTTTTGGTCTTATATGGACATAACTTTTGTGCTAATCACTTTAGTTCCTAAATGACATTAAAAAATGGGTATCAACAAAACGTTTCTGTTTTCATTTATATTGTTCGGGGTCACATTTGGCTACGAAGTGGAGTTTTATCCAGGAAAATCTTTGTACGTTAATTCATTCAAAGGCCTAAATAACTCATTCAAAACTGAATATATTGCATTGGAGAATAAAAATAAATTGTCTTTTGCCGAAAGTAATAGCAATGCTTCTTGGAGAGTATTTTACGAAGGGAATGAAAAACAAAATAATGTTGAAAAAAGGGCGATAGATCCAAAATTTCATGGATATCCAAAAACTAAAGTGGAATTGTGGTATGAACATTTCCTTAAAAGAATTACGGTTTTCGATCAAACGCTGTCTCTTATAAAACTTATTCATAATATAACGATAAATTATTTAAACCAGTGCGTCCCCGTTATTTTATATGATAAACAAGTCAAATCAAAAGAAAGAAATTTTTTCCAAAACCTACTTAAAAGTTTCCCAGTCAGCTATATACATGGTTTTGTAAATGATGCTGGTCAGTTAAAAGAAGAAAAATTGCTACATTCAACACGCGAATGCTTGAATTTTATATTATTCCTAGAAGACGTGAAGGTGAGCGCAAAAGTACTAGGCAGGCAATCCGAAAGTAAGGTTGTTGTTGTTGCTAGGTCCTCACAATGGGCCGTTCAAGAATTTCTTACCAGTACTCCATCCAGGAGCTTTGTTAATTTACTTGTTATTGGACAAAGTTTTCAGGAAGAAGATAGATCTTTGGTATGTAATATACAAATAATTTTGTCTAAGCATTATTAATATTTGATTGTGATGAACATCTAAACTTAAAGGTCATAATTTTTCGGTTTATAACTATAGTTAAAAATAATGGGTGGTTTATGTGTGTTTAGGAAGCACCATACATTTTATATACTCATAAATTGTATGCTGATGGCCTCGGTGCTAGCAAGTCTCAAGTACTCACATCTTGGGCACATGGAAAATTTTGTAGAAAAGTCGATTTATTTCCGCCGAAAATGACAGAGGGCTATTCCGGTCACAGGTTTTTAGTTGCAGCTGCCAACCAACCTCCGTTTGTGTTTAGAAGGTTTGATTCATTTAAATAATTGTTACATTGAGTGGGAATTTCTATAATTTGTTTTTATTCTATTTTTCTTTTTTGTCAGGATTATAAGAGATTTAGACGGTGGAAATCCTAGAGTTATGTGGGACGGTATTGAAATAAGACTCTTAAACTTATTAGCAGATAGAAACAACTTTTCAATTGAATATGTCGAACCACGAGATCTTCAGTTAGGGTAAGTAGATAATATTTTAGTAGCAAAATTGTAGTTAGACTGCCTCGTTGGCAAGTGCGACTGCGGGTCGGGAGGTCCTGCGTTCTATTCCCGGGTCGAACACTACAAATGAATTTTTCTGATTTAGAAATTTTCTAATTTAGAAATATTCTGATTTAGAAAATGTCTAGATATTTCCGGATAAATTGTCTAGATATAGGTTCGGAGTCTGGACAAGTGCCCGATAGATGGCAATAGGCTCACCACCTATTCCGTAGTGGGACGTAAAAACGTTAGACGTGGGAATGTTCTGCATTCCCCTGCCTACCTCGTCGGGGATTATAGGCGTGAAGATAAAAAAAAAAATTGTAGTTAAATGTTATTTATTTTTGTTAATTGTTACGGTTTTATAGTCCAGGAGATGCGGTTGCGAAAGAAATAATGTTTGGAAGGGCCGATATAGGAGTAGCTGGAATGTACATAACGCAGGAAAGAGCTGTTGATATGGACTTGAGTTTTTCACACACTCAGGATTGTGCCGCATTTGTTACACTGATGTCCACGGCGCTACCGCGGTTAGCTTTACCAATATATATTTTCAGTTAGAGATAAGTAAATGTTAGGAACTTACGAATTTATGCCATGTTTCAGGTATCGAGCTATTCTTGGCCCATTTCACTGGCATGTTTGGGTGGCCTTAACTTTCACATATTTGTTCGGGATATTTCCACTAGCGTTCTCAGATAAACACACATTGCGTCCCTTACTACACAATTCTGGTGAAATCGAAAACATGTTTTGGTATGTTTTCGGAACATTCACTAATTGTTTCACATTCGTCGGAAAAAATTCCTGGAGCAGAACAACAAAAATAACTACAAGACTATTAATTGGTATGGTAAATTATATTCCGTCTATATCTTAAGCGTTATATAACGCATGTAATTTTTTGATATTTTATTCAGGTTGGTACTGGGTGTTTACAATTATAATTACAAGTTGTTACACTGGGTCTATAATAGCATTCGTGACTTTACCAATTTTTCCTGAAACAGTCGATTCAATACAGCAGTTGTTACGTGGTTTTTATAGAGTTGGGACTTTAGGTAATATATCCTTCATTATTATCGATAGTTGTTGTTGGTTATACATACTAGCGAAAGCGTTTGTTTACTACACAGGAATATCTCCATCATCATCATCATCAGCCTCAGTCCACTGCTGACATAGACCTCCCTCAAAGAGCGCCACTGTGCCCTGTCCTCGGCTTGACGCATCCAGCTTCTGCCTGCAGCCTTTCGCAGATCGTCATCCCACTTGGCCAGAGGGCGTCCTACGCCGTAGCGTAGTCTGTCGAGCATATCATAACACGTCGATACTCTGTATATGTACTTTGATACAATCGGAGACATCTTAACGAAATACCAAGTCATAAGTACCTTTAATAGGCAAACATAGTTTTGGTAGTTACAGTATGACCTTAATAAATGTATAGCAGAAAAAGTTATCCATGACCATACGCGTTGAAGATGTATCATTATTTTTGACTTCCAGATCGCGGTGGCTGGGAGCGTTGGTTCTTTAATTCGTCTGATCCTGATACCAATAAGCTTCTGAAGAAAATGGAGTTTGTTCCTGATGTGCAAGCTGGAATAAGGAACACTACGAGAGCATTCTTCTGGTCTTATGCCTTTCTTGGATCACAGGCAGAATTAGAATATATTATTCAGTCGGATTTCACATCTACAAAGTATGTTTAACATTGTAAAATAAAGTTATTTCCTTGATGCAGTGTTATCTAAGAATGATCTCCCATTTCTAGATCAAAACGTTCCTTGCTTCATATTTCCAACGAATGTTTCGTCCCGTTTGGTGTAACTATGGCCTTTCCTAATAAATCGGTGTACACAGCAAAGTTAAGCAGCGATGTGCGTAATATATTGCAAAGTGGGCTGTTGGAGAAAATTATTGATGAAGTCCGCTGGGAAATGCAACGTACCAAGTCTGGCCAACTTTTATCGGTAAGGTCTCACTGATTCATATTGCTACTTTTTATGTTTATGATAGATGAACAGTGTAATTATGTGGGACGTTAAACGCATTTAAGTAAAAGCAAAGGTAAAAGCAAGATTAAAACAAAAGCACAAGATCAAATTAAACTAAATGGAATATTCTTGAATAGTTTTTTGGAATAACAGGTAACTTAGTAAGCAAGGCATTGCTTGTAAGTTAAAAAGATGGACTACGTTTAACAAATAAACATTTTTTCAGTTACGCTTCGAATAAAAAGATACACTTTGTTTAAATTTGACTTTAAATAAAATTTTAAATATGTATGTAAGTGCATTTTGTATTTAAGCAAAATATTTTCCTGAATGGAGGCTATTATGTAGTTTTCTTGAAGCTATTTTGTAGCGGGATGAATAAAAAGTATCGAACTAATTATTTTTTTTCTTAGGTGGGCACAGGGTCTTTAAAGATGACGTCTGTTGAAGAGAAAGGTTTAACATTTGAAGATACTCAAGGCATGTTCCTCCTTTTGGGGGCTGGTTATTTTCTAGCTATCGTCGCTCTTTTATCAGAATGGATGGGTGGTTTTACGAGATATTGTAGAAATATGAAAAAGAGACATTCGACCGGCTACACTTCTAGAGAAAATCTGATGACGACACCCAAGTCTCGAATAACTATTGGTGACATAAAGATGTTTTCTGATGATTCCGGCAGCAGATTGCATTCCTGCACCAGCGTTAGCGTCGATTCCCAGAACAGTTATGAGGGTAATGTGATCAAAGTATCCGAAGACAGTATAATCGTGCACAAACAATATGACGTCAACGAAACAAGCACACCAGGGTCCAGTTTCGTTGATTTGGACAAAGAAGTGAAGGAAATATTTCAAAGAGATGCAATCAGACGAAAAATAGTGATTGATACAACAGTAAGGACGGAAATTAAAGCGGACAGAGAAAACACTGCATCTAAAGCCTTTGGAGATCCGGTCTATTCTGAGTAATTTAAATTATAATATGTATGATGTTCGCAACTTTAGATACTATTAGTAAATACGCCGATTTTGTTAGCTTAGTGGTCGCTGACGTTCAATGCTGAAGTGTAAGTGATGAGTCCATTTGCAACCAGGACACCTGTTTTTTGATCAATCATAGTATTTGCACCGTGTCTTATGTCCAAGACATTATTATTATTAAACATAAAAAGTGTAGTTAGTATTAAAGATGTTTAGTAGAAATTATATTGGAAATTCACTATTTCAACTCAAAGTGTGAAAATTAAAATAAAAGAAAACACAAGTGACATCCAACTCTTTATTATCCTTCGAACAGTCATCAAAATAATTTATAACAATTTTCTAACACTGTCCATTAACAATAATATTTCATTCGCCACTGAGATGTTTGCGCACGTCGCCGCGGGCGGCACGCGGCCGCCGACAGGCGCCGGACGGCTAAAGTAATGCAATATTTGGCCCGGCCTCGTCTTAAACAATAATTATACAATATGACTTAAAATCCCGAGGGGCGCCTTCGAAAAATCTCAGCCGACCCCCATTATTATTATTATCAGTAAAAATATCGATAAAATACAACAGATTTTGCAT
>DWEJ01001803.1:0-12372 GCA_018245835.1 Mysoria sejanus stolli | reverse complement strand
CCTAAGTTCGAGACTATTTTCCTGACAGTGAGTTTGTTTTCTCGTGTTATACATAATATGTTAGTAGACAAACTTGATCTCGCGGAATTTTTTAAAATATTTTTTAAAATTTTTAATAAAATATTTTTTTTTATGGCTATACATCCCACTATGATAGACAAGTCAGAAGCTATCAAAAAAACAAGTGTGTTTGTTGTGGATAATGAGATTGTGATGTGAGTACAGGAATCACACCAGACTTTGTAAATATAAAGAGATTTAAACACTCCGCTATAAGCCAGGTGATAATATAATAATACTAATAACATTAACCCCGTTAACTATAAAAAACTAAACAATTTGTTCATAAATGCAGTACACCTTGATTCCTGTTTATTTCAGTTTCAGTTTTTATCTCGTGACGTAACGGTTATGCCGCGAAGCTGTCCACACTTAGCAACTTCGGAAATCAATTAATAAATTTTTGGGCTTCTCATAACTTTGCGGCTAGCATAATATTGCGCAAACAACGTTGCAAAGGATTACAATTTTTAAGCAAATAGATCTTGTTATTGAGTAATCTGTTTACAACTTCCAATTACGAGTGTAGTTAAGTTAAGCTACGTGGTGAGTTCAATGTCAAAACTCGCCTGATTCACCTCGATCATCACTATTGACTGGCCCGTTGGTGCAGCGGTTAGCGAACCTGACTGTTGCGCCGAGGGTCGTAGGTTCGATTCCCACCCAAAATAAATATTTGTGTGATGAGCACAAGGATTTGTTCTGTGTCTGTGTATGTATGTAGTTTATCATCCGTCTAGTTATCATACCACAAGCTCTCTAGACGCTTAGTTTGGGATCAGATGGCCGTGTGTGGAGATGTCCCAAGATATTATTATTATTATCACGCCAGGTTCTTGCTGGGATAGGCAGAAAGCCCCGAGGGCTAAATATCTCGATCCTTACATTTTTGACGTGCTTGCACATTCATTATATTGGTTTTTGACCAAATAGCGTAAACACTATGTATTATTTTTGTCCTTTAATTATATTTGATTGTTTGTCTGTTCCGTCTACTAAATATTGTTGCTCTCAACCTGGATTGACTGGGAGGTTATATATCTAGACATTGATACGATCATTTTTGAAACGTTGCTGTAGATAACAAAATTAACATGATATAATATCACGACTATATTTTCCCGAACAGGTACACAGTGAAATGCAGTACTCCCAATTTTAACCAGCCTTGTTATATCTTGATAGGTGATAAACTATTTGAAAACAAAAATTATATGCTTATATACGTAGATTGCTTTTGATATTTTACAAATGAAATTATTTCTTAACCCACTTTACAATGTAGGTATACAACATAATATGTGGCACGTCTCTCTCCTCGCCACAAAGGACTGGACTCAGATGTAATTTCCCTCTTGTCCAGTATGATTCCTAAGCTCTTAAATATCGAGACACATTTTACATATTTACTTTGTTGATATCTCCAATTTGTCATTATTATAACTTCACGCTCAATACTTTGCCGGATAGACAGAGCGCATAGAATTTCACATACTGCACTTTCGTCAGACACGCACCGATTATGGCCATCTCTGACCTATTTGGTGACGCCATGAAGTGAAACATTGAAAATGTGCTGTTCAAACGTACATTGTAAATCGTGTTTGTAATAATTTCGCAACATTAGATAGGATATAAGCGAGAATGTGGACATATAAGCGAGGGCAGTGCAACATGTCAAGAAGGTGATTATAGTTTGCATGCGGTACGCTTTCACTTGATCCGCTGCTGTGTGCCAGTTGAGCGTCGTCGGGGCTTGCTTCACGACACTTGTTCAACCGGCATAAGTATAACAACTCACAAATACCGTGCTCCATAAACATTGTGGACGAGAGAAAAATTAAATCTCAAATATTAAACAGACAAACATACAGATGGATGGACAGACGGACGTACGCACAGACAGATTAACAGATAGGCGCCTTTATAAGGCGTGCAAGAAGTCTTCTCAATCATTTCTTAATAGTATTGGAAATATGCAAGCAGATCATATGTATGTTATGTAAGCAGATCATATGATATAATCTAAGATATCTTTTTTAAAATAGGTAAGTAAATTTGCAAGAACGTTTCTACTGCTGAGGGATACGTGTCGACGCTTTTTGTCTCAGTATGCTACTTCGTGTGAGTCAAACACTTGGATCTATGTAGTTACTCTGTAAGAACCGGAACAAAATATCATTGGTATGTGGTACATTGTTTTCAACATCACAATCATCAGCCTGTGTTAGTCCACTGCTGGACAAACACAGGCTTAATGAATAGCGGTAACAATGGCGTATCAGTTGAGTGTCCTATTAATAATTATAATAAGACGTAGTTAAATACTTCATTTAGATCTAACATTCGAAAGGGAGGAAGACAATGAACTCAACGTTATTATTAGAAGTTGTGAAATGTTTGCAGTAAAATCCGGTGCCTCTTATTAGAATTAAAAGATTCATTGTGAAGAACGCAAGGTGTTGTGAGGAGTGGCATTCTTGGTTACTGTACCCGACGCCGGTAATGGGCGGGAGGTGAGACAGATGAAAATGTGTTCTCGTCTAGATACCTGTTGTGTACCATTGTATTGACGTTACGTACATATGTCTGCGAATTGTTACAATTACAAAATGTCGCGCATGTTGCTTAAATTTAGCTTCAAATAGTGTTCATTACTGAAGTCTCAATATCTTCCAGTACAGTTTGATATTTTTTTATCGAGTTTTTATAAGGTGGGTGGAGAACGCCGATGACCAAATATTATTAATTACTGATTATTATTATTAATTAGATATTCATGTTGAAATATGAGTTGTTTTTCTCTTTACGAACTAAATATGTAATGAGACTGAAATATCTTAATAGTCATCACTACAATTCTCACGAACTCTACATTCGTTTGTTCCTTACTATACCTCCTTGACTTTTCGGCGTAATTTCTTAACCTTCCGAGAGTTAAGCAGCTTGGCTACTGAATCCTCGTTTTCAAATACTGGCCAAAAGATAAAAATAGCTTTGTACTTAATCATCATTAGGTACCTATTTAAACATCATCGTTTATCTAAGTTCATATCCAAAGGGAGTTTTGCCCACGATTCATACATGATGATGTGAATCCAAATCATTTGCCTAAATTCAAGAAACCTATTTTACGTACAATCAGCTAAATGTATAACATATTAACAACATGAAAACACATTACCACTTCCAAGGTTATTCGTCCGCAGTTCCCATAAGCCGTCCCTTTTGAAGGACATTCGGAGCCGTGCGCACCTCCAGGGAATTAAAACACACAAATAACATAGTTAATTGGTTTATCCGTGGATATACCGCTATAGAAATAACTAAATAGATTGTGGCGATGTAAAAAAAACGTTACGTCACTCCTATCGTTCCCGCAAAGGTAGATAGAGGATAATAGTACACTCCTACGGTTCACCAGCTACAAATACATCCAGACTCCGATTACCACTGGGAATTTCAAGTTAGACAACCTAGTAATACGAATAATACTGAATTTTTTATAACACTGGCAATAAATATCTTGGGACATCTCCACACACGGCCATCTGATCTCAAAGTAGTCATCAAGAAAGCTTGTGTTCTTGTAATCTGACGGCTGATAAACTAAATATATACATATGCTTACATATAATTACTTACTAATTTTTACTGGCAGAGAGAACAAATACTTGTGGTCATCACATAAATTTTTATATAATGTGAAATTTGCACTCAAAAACTGATAGCCAACCCAAGGGGGGCTTTCAGTTTCACTTACCATTGGACCAACGGGACAGTGAAAGATAATTAATTAATTATGAAATCATGATCAATGCAATGGAATATGAGTAACGCCTTAAAAAATTTAAACAGTCAAAATATATCGAAGTTAGGTTTAAGGCAAACCAATTTCAAGGAACTCTCAACCTCAAGCATGCTCCAACCTCAGTCATTCAGCGAGGAATCTTGATAGTCTGCAGAATCCTATGTTGATTTCCGGTCTTCGGTTAGACGGAGACGGCGATAGCAATGCATACGAAAACGAGAGAAACGGCAGTATCATAACTCTTATTATTAGTGTTACAAATGGGCAAGTAATCAAAAATAGAGTTCGATCATGTATTTTGTTTTTATGAAGTGATGTAAATAAAAATATTCACTATGTAGGTACTATCCTTACTTAAAATAGCAGTAACTTTAAAAACTATCGCTGTAACATCATGCTAGGACCTTTGCAGTGTGGTTAGAGAGAATTAAGTTCTAGATATTTCTGTACTGCCTATCTACGTAACAAATAATGTCATTTGGCTTATTTCACTTTACGTAGTCCATTTATGTTTACTGCCTCGTTTGTCGAATGGTTGGAAACGCGGTTGCAATGAAGAGGTCCAAGTTAAAATCCCTGGTTGGGTACTACTGGATTCTTTTAACTTAAATTCTATAAATGGGATTTTATATTTTATAGATTTCTTTATGTCTATTCCATAGCGCGACGTAAACGTAACTGGCAAAATGTGGAAGTGCATTACGAGTATACTCCTCTGTCTACTTGTTCGAGGATTACAGGCGTTATGTTACGTTGTCCATTTATAAGAGTCGTCATCATTATCATCAGCCCATTGCAGCCCACTGCTGGACGTAGCCCTCCACTGAAGGGGTTATACCCATTATCCCCACGCTGGGCGTGGGCGTTGGGATCGTAGAGCATTGTAATATATATAGTACATATATTAAATATGTAGTATATTGCAACCATTAATAGTACCGTTCTGTATATCTATAAAAAAATCTCTACAAAATGTCCTTAAGAAATCACGTCCAAGGGTGAGGTTGAGTAGCGCTATCCGACTCAGTGCGTAAAGCTACGTTGTATTTTGCTTTATTAGTATATCATTGTGCTTGTATTTATCGAAAGGACAGGCGCAGGTGTGTCATACAGCCACTTTTCTACGCGCATATACGTCCCATGGAAAGAAGGAATTATTCAATTTGAAAGAGTTCAATTGTTTTATGTTTAGTAATGTAATACTAAAGTAGACGTGCTCTGGAGTTGGCAAATGTAGCGCAGGACGCCGCTCGGTAGCGGTTGGATGCAAAGAGCTGAAGATCAGTGGCGTGCTATTGGAGAGAGCTATTGGGGATATTCAGCAGTGGACAAGAATAGGCTGATGATGATGATAATTACGATATAATAACGTTCGATTATCTTTATTCAAAATGTTTGTACCGATACATATTTACAACGCAGCTTGGTACTTCTGATCTTGTTATTGATGTGTGTGTTATTATTTTGTCACGCCCTTAAAGGTAGGCAAATGGTACAGAGGTGTTGAAACTTTGCAAAACTCAAACTGTCTGCTAAAGATGACAAAGCTTGCGGCACTCTTTTGTACACACACAATTTTTGCACAGTACAATGAAACCAATTATAACGTTAAAGCTTTAATGTAACTCTTTTGTAAGTCGATTTTTTAATCAGAATTGTGACCTAAAAACCAAAGGTTCTCCGGATATATATAAATGTAGTGTACTTTGCTTAGTTTCGAGTTTGACCTAGACCTTAGTACCAAAAATGCCCCTAAATTAACAGGCATAACAAAAAATGTGCAGAATATTGGACGTTCCGAAATATAAATAAGTGTTTATAATACCACATGCGGTGCGCGGGTCGATCAATAATGTTTACACAAGCTTATAATTTCATCCCCTATATAAAAGCGGATTGTAGGATATTAAATTGATACCCATTGAGATAGCACATATATGGTGAAGGAATTAGTACCAATGTTCATGAGTTTTGCCGGGAGTTTCTCATCGGGATCTAATCCACTCAAACCGCTCGAAATCTCCACTATATTATAGTAATTAAATAATTCTTAAACAAAATTTTCCGTAACTGACAAAAAAAATCTTACTTCACCGTCGCTTCGGCATTTAATGTGTTTTTTCTAATTTACCGACCTAACGAATTCTAATAAACGACTTTGTTCATTATGATTATATTCCTAACTTACGATGAAATAAAAGTTCCCAACTTAATTTAGCTTGATTCACAGCTGACTTAACATAATTGATTCATGTGTAAACTAAAATCCATTATTCTTCACATGGACAGCACCAGGTGCCAAGGGAGAGCAAGGCTCATCTATTTAACGAAATAGGTTTGAATATTTCTGAAGAACCGAAGGAAGTGGCGAATAAACAAAAAGCAAACATTAGTACATACATTTTGATTCCAAACTTCTCATACAAATCTGTACTTGCCTAATGTAGGATAAGCACAAGGCCCAGCCACTTGGTGTAACGAAACAGGATTAACACATATTGAAGTACACTCAAAAGGAAATCATCTAATGCGAACGAATCAACCCTCGAACGGGTGAACACCCTGCGACTCGAAAGTTGAACAGCCTTTGCAAATAACGCATCATAATCTTCCCTCACACGGAGCCTTACATTTTGCGCAGATCGTCGCTAGCTCCGAGTTACAGTCCGCCCAGTTCCTCGACATCCTAAATGAAGTGAACAACTATCTGTAAACGAAAAAAAAGGGATTGATATTAACTTAATTACCTGCCGGCCCGAAACGTCCTTTTGTCGGTCGACTCCACTGAGTTCATTGATTCCGTTTCTGCGCCCCCAGGCTCGCGCGTACACCGAGTACCAGCACCCGAGACCCCTGATGTTTCCAACAAAACCTCGCGATAGTAAGCATTCAGAACGAACGAGAGGGGAATGGAGGGTCAGGTAGATTGGACGTGAATCGCCAACATGTGTTTGTGGCATTGGCCTGTGTGTTTGTGCCAATGGCCTTTGTGTGTTGCAGTTCAAATATTAACCTTCACACCCGGTGTTAAGGATGATACTAGAATGGCAGGTTTAGAAGGTTTCCGTGTAATAAAATGTTTTTGTGAGTTTAACTTTATTGCTGTATGTTTAGGGAATCATTTTGTTTAAATATATATTTGTCACGCCTCGACGTATTTTGATAAGGTATTAATGACGTATTAATCGGCATCAACTTGCCGGTAATTTTTATAGTGACGATATAATCGGTTAAAAGCCTTTAATGAGCGTTAAACAAAAGCTTCACAACTTAACGCTTGTAACTCACTAAGAGGTAGATGGAGGAATGCAGTACACTGCCACATTTCACGAGTTACATTTACATCCCGCTACGGAACAGGAGGTGAGCCTATTGCCGTACACCGGCCATAAATCGAAACTCCGAGCTTCTACTAAAACTTTCTACTAGACAATCTAAGTCAGAAAAATCCAATATTATCTGTGTCGGGATTTGAACCAAGACTTCTTGGTCAGCAGTCGCGGTTGCAACCACTCAATCAAGGAGTCAGTCATACATAATACAACTGATTTTACGTAAGTATTGGTTATATATTTTGATTTGTTTTGTTCTTGTGCTCTGCACTTTGCCCTCGGATAAATGAATTTATTTATTTCTTTAAATAAAACAGCCATCTCATGTACATGGCGTTTGTACAGTCCGACATCAAAGTAATGAAACAGAATGTCGGCCTGTGTTCAGTAGTGTACGTTTCACGGTAGGTTGCCCACACTCTAATCTCCTTGACAACAGAATTTATCTAGACCGGTGTCGTAATTAAAAATATTGTTTTATTATCCAGCTGGATTGATAGGTCTAGGGCTGCAGTGGCGATGATTACAGACGCTCTGTGCTCGTCAGCGGATTTAATAGGCTGATGGATAATTGGATGATTCAAAGTAATAAAACGATCAACTTGAATAAAACATAATTAAGTATTTAATAGAATTCACTTGATGTGCTTATGGAGTTGCGTTTTTGTCAAATAAAGTCAAAATTTGTCAATAAAATAAAAGGTTTTGTGTTTCATCCCTTACGGTACGAGTGTCGCCCTGCTTATGAAAGTCATGAATTACGTAACCTGAAAAGTTACGATTACGTTACGTCAGTATAACCGTTGTGTTGCGTTGAGTTTTGTTCATTCCTTAATCCTATTAAAATCTGATGGATATATATATACTATTATTTATAACTGTAAATTAGTTTTAAAAAATAAGAACTTAATTTATTTTTAGTATTTAATTAGATACTTTTATTCTGGTATTTGAATTATTAACTCATTTTTTACATATCATTCCGCTAGGTAGAAATATCTCTATTCATGTAGTATACGCCTATACTGGACTTTGTTCTTCTAGATTCGTAATATTGCTTAGTTTGACAACGTTGTTTCTATAATGTGTTCCATATATCATACCTCCTCATCCTGTTAGCCAAATATCATACACACAAAATAAAACCATGCGAAAATAATAATTTTTTGCTTCAAATGTTACATTAATTACGATATAAATAATTCATTGTAGTCGCTTGTTCGAAGTTGGGTCTGAAAGCGAAAGTTCCTTCAGTGCAACGCCTCCATTTGCTTTGTGTAAGTGTTTACTGAGTTTATTGACTTCACTACCTTTGACCATTTGAAATACCTAAATAAGTTTTACGTCAAATGTGGCTATAAATATAACGCGTAATCGTTCGTTAATTTTACGAATATTGTATCTATTACATTTACACATATTGTGTTGTGTACAAGACAGCATATCATGACTTGTTATATAACGTTTAAGTAAAATTATATGACAGTCAATAAAAATAATGTAAGTTAATATGCAAGTATGTCATGTATTATATTAATAATCAATTTGGCTTTGGAGAAGGTCTTTAACTCAATACGTACGGGTGAACCGGCAATGTTTTCCCATATTACTTTAAATGACTTTTTTAAATATTTTTGTTATTTTGATGATGTGGTTGGTAAAACGTGGAAGCGTATCACAGTCTTCTGTCTAGCTCTTGAGCCGCGATATTACGATGAAATAAGTAAATAAACATTTAAATTTGCTTGAATTAATTCTGCGATGATTAACAATTAATAGGGTCGGTACCGAGTTCTATTCCGTCGGAAAACCGTATGTATATATCTAATGAAAGAACGAAAAATAATTTCAACAGTTTGATCAGATGATATTTTAAGACGCGTAGTTTGAGGGGATGAATTATAAACAAGTAAGTTATAACTTTAGCACGATTATAATTTTTTTATTATATATAAAATTAGTAATTAATTACTTAAAAGTAAGAAACAGTTGATTGTTTACTTGACAAAAGTGTAAGCAGGTAGGTCGCTGGGGTGTTGGCGGCCGGTCTGACGGAGCGCCGAGCTGAGCGCTCATTCAGACGGATCATGAGAAGCTTTGTTTGATTTCCTTTACCGTTCACGCTTGCGAGGGTCAATCCAGCCTGTAAAGTAATTTCCTGTAAAATATACTGAATAATGACAAATATAGTTCATAGCACATAATTAATTACAAATTATATTATCATACTAGAAAGTTCTATTGATCGTATTCTTCGTATACTTGTCTATTTTTGCAAATGGAAATTATATTTTAATTCAATTAAAAAAAAACAACTATAGCAGGATCTTAAATATATTAAGCTATGCATATTTTTTTATTGTTGAAACTGGTGACGCGTGTGACACTACATAATCCTATTCCATGTTAGTCGCAAATGTATACGGACAGCAGCAGTTGTTAGTAATTAATAACAATGTATTTGCACGAACAGAACAAGTATATATCCGAAAGCTACAAAGTTAATCAGAACGCACATGACTGTGAGTAAAATTTAGTTTGCGCGCCCATCCGGTATTACAATATGATTTATTAATGAGCCACGTTTTTTAAATGAATAAACGATTTATTATCTGATACATTGACAAACTTTATGTTTATTTTATCAACAAATGTATAGGTGATTACATGAGAATGTGTCCGCAGTTATAACTTTAAGCTATTATTATACAGCATAGGGATAGGCAGGCACGGTGAATCAAATGTGTTACACCTGGCTTATCTTACAGACGTGAGTTTTTTACTTTCATCAATCTCATCACACAAGAACGCCAGTCTCGGAGACATCTGACTCCCCATTAGCCAGTGCGTGACCTATGCGGCCAAGATCGCTGAGCCTTTGTCTCCTTTGGCACTTGCGTCCATTAACTCTCGCATTGTTTATATCGACCATATTTATTTTGTCTACGGCTCTTTATGTCGTATTCTTCTGGGTAATATACTGCAACTAAGTGGTGAAGTATCTTCATCTCAGGATGCCCTGACATCAGATGAGGTATAACGTACGCGTAAGCGTATACCGTACCGCGCTACTTGGGCACGGCTACATGCCCTGATCGCGACTGGTGGACATGTAGAAAGTGCGAAAAGCTGGGCCCTGCGTTCCCAGCGTGGGGATTACTTGCATAAGCCCTTTTGCTTGGGGAGACCTGACTGACCTGACTCCAGCAGCGGACTGAAGCAGGTTAATGCTAATCTAGTGACGTAGACATATACAATGACTTCTTGGTAGGTCCCGGGTTCGATTCCCGGGTCGAACACTACAAAATTTTCTAATTTAGATTTTCTAGTAGTGGTTCGTAGTCTGGATATGTGCCCGATGCAATGACAATAGGCTCAGCACCTAGTCCATAGAGGGACGTAAACGTAACTGGTGAATCATGGGAACGTTCTGCATTCCTCTGCCTACCCCTTGGAGGTTTGCAGGCGTGAAGTTACGTTTAGACATATACAAATTCATTGCCATAACGTTGCGCCTTTGTTTCCAAGTCACGTCGCTTTTAAAACCAAATAATTCTCAACGGAACGAACGCGAGAAGTTGTTTGTTGGAAAACTTAATTCGTTATTTTTAAAGGAGCGGTTTAATCGTCAGCTCATTCATAGTTAGTTTTTCGTCAACGCTTTATTTCTTACAATGGAATCGATTTAAAATATAATTTAATAGAAAAAAAAAACAATTTGTTTTGTATAGAGTTGTAGTATTGTAGTTATTATTGTTATTTGTAAGTTAAAAGGTCATTTTTTATCTTTACCAACAATTTACCATTGTTCGATAATAGACTGAAATTTATTAAATATTACATTTGAACGGTTTTGAGGTTCTGTTCAAATACTACCTATTAAGATCATGGATCCTGCATCGTGTATTCATATAAAAACATATATCTGTAAACATATCTGTAATATTCTGTAGGACTAAGCCGCGCGATAAATGATCGAAATGTATGGTTTGTGTTATATACGAGCAATCCCATTCTCAGTGATCCCACCCTTCGGTACTAACAATAAAGGATAAATAGATAATCGACGCTCTAACAGTTTGATAAAAATAACTTTTTAAATTCAAGCTATGGTCTTAAGTGAATTTAAAAATGGAAGCATTGTCGAAACATCTATGGTACATAGAATGTTTACAATACATAAAATTATCTTCAGAAAAAGAGTACAGGGGTACAGTACATGACATGCCTAGATGTGTGGTCCATCTTAGGTCTGATTTGCGCGTATCAACGCATAGGCCCGCTTCAAAATGCTAGCGTATCTGTGATTAAAATAATGTTAAGTTTTACACTAGCGATTTATAACTTATGTACCGCTAGTACATTATCGTGTAGCAAAATAATGTAATGACAATAGTATTCAAGTAGTACAATACAAGTACATAGTATTCAAGTAGTAGCCAAGGTTCCAGCTGCTGGAGTCAATGCTACAGGGTCTGTGTTGATACAGTGCGCGTAGCAACTTGTACTGTATCACAAGTCAATTATGAACTCGTATATAAATTAAAGTATCTTGGTATTTAACACGTGTCGTAATTAAATAAGAAGAATTTGAATATGTTGAAGTGCTGTGAAATTGTAATTTTTAAATTAAGACCCAATTATAGGGGATATGAAATAATTCCATGCATTTAATTGTATCGCAAGCTGTACATTATGTTAAGTGCGTGGCGTATAGAAACAACAACTTTTCATGAATCTGTTCTAGTAACTTCTCTGTCCACGCGCCTATTTTTAGTTTTTAGGCAAGTCTGTCTTTGATATGTGTCATAAAAATAAACATATTGTTTTCGCAAAAAGTGTCGTGTTCCAGTGTGTATATACACATAAATAATATTCTATTCGTAATAAAGTCGTACTTTGCTCATAATATATTATTGTATCGTCTCGTCAGCTCTCTTGTGGGTGACAGAGCGCACCGAGTGTCTAATATTCTATCCCCACTGATCTGACATCATTTTTCATTCGTCTCTCTTTGTATTTTCGTAGAAAGTCAAAAAAATGCATATAATATAAAACAATAATAACATTTCAATGAAATTCAGTGAAGAGGTAGGCAGAGGAATGCAGAACACTCCCACGTTTCACCGGTTACGTTTACGTCCCACTATGGAATAGGTGAGCCTATTG
>DWEJ01001802.1:0-12375 GCA_018245835.1 Mysoria sejanus stolli | reverse complement strand
GTATGAGACACCGATAAATAATAACAAACAAGATCAAGTATCAACATACGTACAATAATCAGGATAGGAATTTGCGAGTACTAAAAAGTTAAGAGAAAGTACCTCTATAGGATCTAAGCTAAGTATAAGGGATACAACAGGTAGGAGGGCAGAGAACTGGATGGGAAGTACGGAAGAGCTGGGATTTAGATGTGTATTATAATATATATTATTGGCTGAAATTTGTCTACAATCCCGCCAAATATTGCGCGCAGTTTTATCCTAAGATGGATGTTTAGGATGTATGTTTAGGAAAAGCCTCTAAACCCTCTCTCTGACCAATCCTAGTTATATATAAAATGGAACCAAAATGCCCTGCCATTAATTTAATGCATGCCTCGCCGCGCATCAAATCGCTAGACGGCTTAAACCGAACATCGAAAACTCAATCAATCACACTAGTTACCAACATTAAACGTGTTTAAACAAGAAAATCGAGTAAAACTCTACGCATATTAAAACCTTACGGGACCCGAACCGGCTCTCGTGATCCGATGCCACCAACGAAGGGCTTTAATGAAGACATTTGCCTCCACACAACCCATTATAACTTTTTAAATGATAAAGAACTTTATATTCATCAATCAAAACTACACTCTACAGTACATAACATAGAGCTCATTTGGCACAATCATCGCATATCGCGGACAAATTAATTTATTTTCAAATGTCTTATTCGAAAATTTTTGAAATTTAAAACGAATTCACTATATTGATTGCTTCAATTTATTTTCAATTGTATGATATAAACAATAAAGCTCAGTTTACATTGTATTTGATGTAAATTCTTTTATATTCCCTTTATAAAATATGCATGCATTAGTGGGCTGTGCTATTTGAATTTTTATTTTGATAGTATTTAAGGTCGACTGTTGCGTGCAGTGTAAGTTTATTAATAAGTAATAAATACAAGTTGTAATTAAAATTAACGACCATTAATGGCTCTTTAGGGCTTTTGTTTATGAGTCGTAAGAGATCAAAGCGGTTACGGAAGTCACTAACCGCTAATAAAACTTCCGGTATTAAAAATTTGCATTAGAATTTATATTTTATTTAATACATGCCATACGCCCTTTAATTGGCGGTAAAATTAAAAAAGGACATTTCATTGTTTAAATTAAATATTTATCAGAATCATAATTATGGATAAGGATTCAACCTGTTTCAATTTAATATACAGGGACTTCCGTAAGCAGTGAACCAACTGAATTGTGATGGAGCAAGAAATAATATTATACCAGAATGTAGACTTTATTACCAGGACTCCATTCTCTTTAGATTTATTAGGACATTCAAAAGGTATTTTAAATTTTCTCAGAAATACATATGGAAAACGTAACATGTACAAACGTAACGTTATGTAACTAAACGTAACGTGCACGCCTTTAATTCCTAAAGAGATAGTCAATGGAGAGTAGTAAATTCACACTTTTTAATAGTTATGTTTACGTCCCGCTATGGAATAGGTGGTGAGCCTATTGCCATGCATCGGGCGCATGTCCAGACTTCGAGCTACTATTAAAAAAACTAAATTAGAAAAATCTAATAGTGCTCGCACCCAGGATTTGAAACAAGAATCTATATGAAAAAATATTTATGTAATATACCGTATATTATTTATTAGTCATTTTAATGCACGGTCGGGTACTCGCAAAAACTTATATGATATGACGTAATAATTTTATTATTTACTTAGCTTCTACAAATATCAAAAGAAAATGTATTAAGGGCTAGTAAAATAAATTCCCTCAAAATACATTGCAATGAACGAACGAAGCGTGTCGAAGAAATCAGTCCGAGACGTTTCCAAGAGAAAAAAAGAGTAAAAAAATTATTAATAATTAAATTATTTAAAAAAAATTTCTTTCCTTATTTTCAATAACCGTTAAAGCTTTTATTTATTATAAACAAGCAAGACAAAATAATTTTAAACTACGTTTATTGATTGTTTGCTTAATAAATATATTTAATTATTTTAATAAATGTATTTAATTATTTTTATTAATTATTTATTTATTAATAAATGTATTTAATTATTTTTAAGAGCTTAAATATTTTGCACCATTACTTAAAGACATATGAAAAAAGGAAAGGTTTTAATATTTTTTGCTTACAATCATTATTACTTGTACTCATATTAATACCTATAATTATCTCTAGTAATAATAAACTAAACTCTAACTTTAAACGTTACCGTGCTATTGGACCACCTTTACATAATTATATTCTGAGTTACTGTTTGAACACAGACTATTAATGTTTGTATTTTATTTTCTTTAATGCAACTGATCTAGACCTTAGTATCTCTTTTTGTGACAAACAATTTCTGTTCTTCTTTACGAGTCAGTGTCCACGTTTCACTGCCATACGTCATTATTGAGCCCGGCGCTGGGCCTCACGGTGTGGGAGAGCGTCCCGGGAGCGGCTAGTCGGGAAACCCTACATCATAGCTAGCTACTAGTTGTGTCCGATGGACTGGTTGACTGAAGTAGGATGTGGCCCAGCATGTCAAGGCTTGTGAGGCCGGCTACGACCACTCCCACGCAAAAAATCGTACATACATTACGGAACTGATACTATAAAAAAGGAATGCCATCCCATTACGTTAAGTAATTGTGGATAAGAAAGAATGAAACTAAAATATAACTATTATGGATTGTCATGTTATTTCACGCAAAATCGTTTCCAGGGTAAGCAGAGAGGACCGAATGCCAGACATCTGTATCGTCGCTAATCTGATCTGGTTTTAGTAGATTCATCACTTTTTTCATAAATCTTCTTTGTAACTATTTGAACATCACAAAAAACTAAACCATTAATTATATACATAATACACGATTATCATATGTAATATATATGTACGTACATGTGGCATGTAATTAAAGAATGAATATTTAACAAGCCGAGAACATCATGTTCCGTTCGCTCGGATATAAAAAGACGGCGTACAAAGCAGGCAAGATAAAACAAAGCCTAACCCAGACCACCCACGGGACGACTAATTAAGACGTTACTACAGACAGACGATTGTGTTCGTGTACATTTATAAAACGCTATATTGGTAGAGTTTACTTTTAAACTGACAAAAATATTCAGAACAAAAATGAATCAGTTTCGCCATGATTGTTATCTAGTACCGGAAAAGATGCCAACGCGTCAGACACCAGCACTGCCATTGTAATATCTCAGGACTACTCCACACACGGCCATCTGTTCCCACACTAAGCATCAAGACAAGCTTGTGTATGTATGTATGTTGGTACCCGGAACCTGATAAACCACATATATATAAATATGTACTTGTACCGATAATAAATTAATATTCAGACACAAAAAATACTTGTGTTAATTAGATAAGTATTTATTCTTGGCGAAAATCGAACCCCTGTGGAGCAGTGAGGTTGGCTAAGTACTGAATCAACGGGCCAATTGATCGTGATGTATTTGAGGCCTTTTTAGATAACATTAGGTGGCACGAGGATAAGAGCTAATCAGGATTAAAGATTGCTTTCGTTGGCGCCAGATTAAACAGATCAGGTTAGAGAACAGCACTTTGTAAAGGTAAATTATACCCATGGACAGTATAAATACTAAATAATAAAGCATATGAAATATCTGAGTAAACGCGATGTGAAGCAGTGACAGTCTCACTCCAGTAGTGCGAGTTCAAATCTTAGCGCGCACCTCTTCAGAAAATATGATTTTTAAGGTCAAATATCACTTGCTATAACGGAGAATGAAACCATTGTGAGGATTCTGAACACCTTAGACTTCATCAAAAAAATGTTGTCTAAAGGCGTGTAAAATCTGCAGATTACGGCCTTAAGCCTCCCAACTTGTGAGGAGAACCGTGTCCGCACAGAGGAAAGATAAAAGGGACTCTACATTATTATTATATGGCGACGCCAGCTCCACGGAGAAGACAGAGGGCATCATGTTCCAAATATCTGTTCTTATAAACCCGAAATGAACCTTACGCAGCTCTACACCGTGTAAATTTAGAATACAGATGATTGATGTTCTAAATTTCAGAAGGAAAAATAGTGATAAAGCGTCAAAAACAACCATCGACCACCGGCGCCAGGAGCTTTGATGTTGTAATGTGAGTTTCGCATCAGTTCAAAACTAAGCAAAGCGTGGCTTGTGTTTTCTATGCTTTGGATCCGAGCTATGCATTCAGTATGCAGGTCATCTGTACGCGAGAGAGATGGCTATGACTGGCCACCCGACTGACCCAGTGCCGTCAGCCAGTGACTGATGAGTAAGGGGTTGCATATTCGATTCTCAAACATGACAAATATTTACCGAACCAGTATTTGTCTCATATTTTATATAAGATTTTCTTTAGAATTTTCACCTTAACATTATCCTTTTCTTTGGCTCATTAAACAGATAAGCAGTGAAATGTCCATGTTGGACCAGTTACGTTTACGTCCCGCTATAGAATAGGTGGTGAACTTATTGGATTAATGGACCCTGTTGAATCCTATAAATATTAAACTTAGTCCTAATATTACACGAGTATTTATTTTACAATTATCATAAAGAAGCGTAAAAGTCCGTTTCTCTGTCTCAGATACCTACCAACTTTTGCAGATTTGATTGGTAAGGTCGCTGGTCGTAAGAAGAACTGAACGAAAATGAAAGTCTCGGCTCAGTAACATCGGTGAGTGAATTTACATTACGCGCATTTGAACTATGTATTTCACCTCGCAAAGCACTGATTCACACTACTGAATGACGACCTTTAGTACTTGGTAAAGGCACCTGAAGAAGAAGACAGCTTTCATTAAAGAGGATCTATAGAAATCAATCCTATTATCTTCTTTAATATGTTAGATATGATTTAATTATTATATTCTGTCTACAAAAACATTCCAGTTTGCTTAAACGAATATACAAAACACAGAAAGGGTTAAAAACATATATTTCAGCGGTCACGTACACCAGAAATTACAGCACGGTTTTATTTAAGTTTAGAGATTGTGCGCAGGATCATGGGGAATGAGAATTCCCTTAAACGGGTTGGCGTGTACCAAGAGAGTAACAAATGCAAAAAATCACTTCATTTCTGCAAGGATAGAGATATTGGGCACACGGTACTCGCTGCCCACCCCGTAAGAGAGCTGCTGTGACGAAGTATAAAAATAATAAGGTCAACGTTCTACGCGGTATAAACGTCCGAGCCCGATGCTCAGAACTCTACCTAAATCGGTAGCGCAAAGGCTATTCTCGCCTATCACTAGGCTATCATTATCTACGTAAAGCCGTACACCCAAACCCGAGCCACGCTGAACTAATAATCATTAATAGCAAACAAGTAGACGGACAAAAAGACAAAACACAACCACGCAAGACAACTCAATTACTTCACACAAACGTAATCTCTAAATAGAATCCTGTTGTACAAGCGAATATCGACTTTAAAACGTTTGCCATAAACCATTTAATTGTTCCTCGATAATTCACAATCGAATTCCTTACTTAATCCTTCAGCTGACACTTCAAGCGATAATCAATCTTATTTACAAGAAAATTGCGTTGTATGTAGCTTGCGTCTCAACACTAGAACTGGTCGTCTGAGTTGCAAGATAACGACAAGGGAATTTAAATAGTATGACGAAAGAAATAAAGATGATATTCTACTGAATGGATCGGTTGCATCGAAGCCAGTAAAGCTTGAAATGTTTTGGTGACATGAGCGTACGACGCGTGGACAGAGATGGAATGGAGATATATATTTTTTGTTTGTTCTTTATTTAGTCGCTGTTCCAAAATTAAAGTCAAAGAGATGTTAGCCGTTTTTTTATTTACTAAAACAGCGCATTTCCAAAGACGCAATTTCGCGAAATTATCAACACATACAGGTAGTATTTGTTACGCGCAAACTATTTCGGTAAACTTATCTATTTCTTCATAATTTATATCTGAGTATGGTGATAAAGTCAAATGACATATAACATTAAAGACCGAATGTGCCGTATGAGACAGTTCAGCGTTCTATGGACATCGCTCGCACTAACTATCACATACACCCAGTCCAAGAACCAACCAGGTTAAATAATGTAATGATTATGTAATATTTTATGCGTAACTGCACAAACAAACACACATTATATACACTAGCTGCAAAATTGTGAGTTTAGATGCAGTTTTCAATTCATTGAAGTTACTGTATCATTCTACTGCCACTGTTAAAAAAGAATCTCCTTTCACAAGGACCACAGACTGTTGTCCTGGCCAAGAGCAAGTTGGCAGACTCACCACATCTCGGAGAAAATTTTGGTGAACTCTAATGTTTTCCTTAATAAGATTTGTAATATTTTCCTAATTAGGATTTGAACCAGGCCATCGGTGGTGGGAGGCTGCAGCCTAATCCTAAGTGTAAGCAATAGGCTTATATCAATACTATTATGAATATTCTGTACGATTCTTTATTTTTTTATTCTAGCAGCGACTCTATTCATTCCGCGCGTTGGGTGGCCGGACCACCCGGAACCCGCGCCATACATCTGTTTGTCAAATTAGGCGCCAGTGCTGCCCTCTGCAGTGCGATATAGGTGTACGTGATATGCACGTACCTACTGCATAACACACATAAGAACATAAATGGAATACATAATCGATAACTCGAATGATTTGACTAATCGATTACTTCCGTTACACACAGTAGAAAACCTTTGGAATTAGCAACAGACGAATATGAATTGTGAATTTAGAACATGAACGGTGCATCGAATAGGTAACTAAAACATCGATATATATCACATTAAATACTATGAGAAAGGTGCCATCACGCTTGTAGTCTCTAAAGAGGTAGGTAGGAGTGCACGTTTCACTATTTCCATGCTTCGGGTGTATTTCCAGCCTCCGAACCACTACTAAACAATCTTAATTAGAAAATTCCAGTAGTGCCCGACCCGGGATTTGAACCCATGACGGGAGGTCATCGGCAGTCGCGCTAGCAACCAACACGACCACCGCGGCGGGAGTGTATTATTGGTAATCCGCGTCGAAGTGGAGTAAGAATACAGTCTCTGAACCCGTGCCGGGATACAGGGTGTCGTAAGAGGCACTAAGCCCGGCGCTGGCAGATCCTGGTGTGGCGCAGAGTGCCGGCACAGCTACACCCCCTGGCCTCCTACAAGCAGCAGGGTAGCCGGCGCAAGAAGCCGTGCCTTACGATCCTCAACTCACATGCCCATAGAGTAAGGCTATGTCCAGCCTGTGCCAGTGGACTGCAAAAGCCTGATGACGATATTTTTTTTTTAAAATCCATATATTTACGCCAGGTCTCCTATAGAATAAGCAAGGAACAAAGAGTGCCGAATATGGCAGACCTGAAGCGCGCTAACTCTTGCATGATGTTAGCCTTATTTAACATTCTTAAGTACATGTACAAATCAAAATACTTTTACGTATTAAACGCGAGTAATTAAGTGAACTGGATTAGTTGATAAGGCAATAATTATAATCTGTCGGCCGATAGTTACTGCCTGTCTGATAGGTGAGCTCGGTATAGGAGTTATCCCACTACTGGGCACAACTTACCCTAAATCTATTCAAGACAAAAGTGAATAGAAATTGTTTAAGCAACGGAGATTAGAGGCGTGACGTTACCTTGTACGTGTATATAAACGGAAATTTATACATGTAGTTACATCTATGTAGATCATCAAGCACACGGCCTCGCGTGAAATAACTCAATATATTATTATTAATTCTAGTTCAAAATATACATATATCTAAGAACTCGCAATGCCGTTTAGAGCAAACGCTTCTTGGCTAATTAAATAAAATAACTTTAACTCTTCACTGGCTCCATCAATTAATCGTAAGTATAAATGCCTGTTTCTAGCAAAAAATTCCCAGGAATTCGGAGTCTTAATTTGCGTCCGTTGTAGAGCGATAGTCTGACAGTCTATTACATAGAATATATAAAATAATGTATAAAACGTAGGAGTACTGCACTCCTGTACCCCTTCTGGCAACTTCAGGCGTGATGTTGTGTTATGCAGCTATTATGTTTCAATCACTAGCGTAACAAGTCCGTTACCGCACCAACTAAAACTAATTAAAGCTTTCGAACGCTCAAACTTTTGTTGGCCGCGCGTTCATTATTAATTTATTGCAATAATTGAAATTCAAATAATTCAGTTAATTGGCATACCGGCGGCCACCGGCGCGGGTAAAGGCGAACCGTTGCATACGTTACATTCTTAAAAGGCAGCGGCTCTCAAACTGTACAACTGAAGGGGACGTCAAATCGGACGCAAGAGAGTAATCAATGGGAAAGAAGCAAAACAGGTCAGTAAGAGCAGAGATATTTGGTACTTGCTGCCCTCTGCCTACCCTGTAAATGACTTTGTGTGATAATATAGTAGTACCTATAGCACGACATGAAAAACTTAATTCATAAAGGACGGATTAACAACAACACTTTTATCGTTCTACTGTTCGATACTTGACTCCTCTCAGAATATGAAGGCTGTCATAATCGGGTGTGGAAGAAACCTAGGAAATAGCAGAGTATCGGACCATATTTAAGGCTTTGCGACCGTTTTGCATTTGCACTAGAACAAAAATCAAACTTGACACACGTTCTTAATTTAAATAGAGCTTTTCAAGAGCATTCTATTTTTGGTTTACATAAAGTATCAATATCCAACAGGATGGCGCTATTATTCGTAAACGGAACATATATATGAATAATTAAAACTATATATCGTTATTCTATATCCCTAACGGGGTAAACAGGAATCGCATAATTTCAATTATCCCTATTCACACAGGCTGACGGAATGAAAACAACATTTATTATGAACTTTGAGCACCAATGTCGCGGCGAATACCGAACAATAATGATATATCGTAACGCAGGAAGCTTATCACAACAGCGGAGTACCACGAATAGTTGATACGCCAATTATATAAGAATTGTACGTGCGTGTGGATCTGTGTAGCTGTGGTCGTTCGGTGAACGTATGTGTGTGGTGACTCCGTGTGCAAGTACGATGAAGTGACGATACGTGACCACACGTCACTGCGAGCAACTACTAGAAAATATTATAGTGCCCCACCCGTTGTTTGAACCCAGGGCCTCCCGGCCGGCAGTCGTCTTTGCAACAAACACGACCAACGACTCAGTCATCACATGTATTAGCATTAAAAAAAATATTATATGTTATCATAGTACAACTTATATGGTTATATTTTATAGTCCTAAGCAACACAGTTTGTACTATGGTAACCAAACGACTCATGTTAACATAAATGTAATTATACAGTTTGCTGTCTACAGTTGGACATAGAAAAAACACTTCTGTTCATCAGATAAATTTGTCCCGGGTGGTTATCGAATACACGAGCGCAGCCCGACATCACGGTCACTAACTATTGGACTAACAAATTGAGATTTTACTATCGATCAATCGCGATGTTCACATACAGTAGGTACCTACTTTACATCTGTGGAACATCCCTCCGAGAAAGAAAGGGTTAAGGCTATAGTCTGCCACGCGAGCCAGACTTAATATGCCTTAGAGAACATTTTTTATGGGCTCTCAAATACGCTGTTTTTTTCGCAATGTTTTCCTTAACTATTTTAGAAATTGTCATTTAAACTTAAAACGTACATCACACCTTAACTGCCACTATTACAAGATATTGTGTTTTCAATATCTGTAATATAAAAGGGTATGAAGAATAGTCCGTGTTTCAGTTTGTGACGTCATGACCGGCGAATGTAGTAGGAACACGTTGTCTCTGTAAGGACAGAGGTATTTGACATTCAGTGTTTCCTACCTACCTCTTAACGGACCCGGCGTAATTATATTACAACAGTAACCATTATTTACTAATCAAAAATATCGATCCAACTATTAGGTGTACTCCGCTACTTTATAACAAAAAATAAAGCAAATGCTAAGAGAAAAACAAAAGCGACAGAACTAATAATTCAATTTTTGTCCCAATGTTCTCCACAACGTAAAATCAAGTAGCAACCCAAAAAAGTTGTCAAAATCAACATTTTTTTTGCAAAATATTGACAACTGTATTGACGAGCGTAGTTTTTCTATGCGAAGCCACTTGAACCAGTTAACACGTCCACAGGGGAACCCTAAAAATTTAATCTAACCTCTTAAACCCATAAGTATGAGTCAGAGGCCACCCAGTGAGAGGTTATGTGCTGTCTCGCTCGCACGTAGCGCTCTGTCTCGGTCGGGCGCTTTTTTTTACCTCCATTGAAGTTTGCTGTCAAAATAAGGATTATAAAAGTGTTTGGATGCGTTTATGCAACGATGGACAGACAGGGAGGACGTAATTATATTTAATTGATATACAATGATCGGATAGATTTATGGCGTTGGCGCGACAAAAATGTTGTTTAAGTTGACAATTGTTGTAAACAGTATCGTCTAGCCTAGCACAAAGCAAAAGAAAATAAATTCTTTAGATAAATTTCAAATATCTCCAGTCACCAGTAGTTTATTGACATCGTTAGCATCACACATTCCACTGCTGGGCACGAATCCTTTCAGAGTGAGGAGATCTTTGCTCTGCCGCGCTGGCTGTCAGTTAACTTGAAGTGTTGAATCTTGTACGAGAGCCGTCTTTACATAAATACACATGTATGTATATATGGTACGTATATACCAAACAAGAAACCTGCATACAAAATCTTACAAATCTTCATACCAATTTTTTTTATTCTATGTAACCGACATTAGGTTTTGTCATAGTATCAATAGGCAAAGGACCGATATTCCCAATGTATTCGCTACTGATGGTCCAGACCAGACGCTTTGATGTGACAGCTGTCAAGAGCGAAAAATGTATAAAACTTTATCAGTTGTACGTGTCAATTGACAACATACGTGCAGGTTCTGATAACATGTAATGATGAGTCAGGCTTGTAAGGTAAGGTCGGTGCTCCCAGCCTACCCCGTAAGGGACCTGGCGCGGCGGTACCGTATTAATATGGCGTTAGTAACGAGATTGTCTTCAACATTTATTGCATAGAGAGGTCCTTGCTGGTATTTAAAAAAATAAAACGAAACTCTCGGATCGCGGTGAGTGATGACTTAATTTTTGGAACCTCCACGGAGAAGTAACTGGAGACCGGGCACCGCCGCACGGCGTGTTGGTCGCGTGGTGGTGGTACGTATCAATGACATTGGATACTACATTAACGAGCATATGGTTACTGACTGATTCGTTGGTTTAGCGGTTGCAAGCGCAGACAAATATATCCTGCGTTCGACCTCGGGTCGGGAAATGTGTTATTAGGTTTTCCTAAGTTGCAATTATCAGTAGTAGCTTGAAATCTGGATATCTAACCCAGTGTATCACAATAGATTCAAGACCAAACGGAGCGTTTAACTGGCGACAAGCGAGTGTAAGACACACCTCTACCTACCCCTGCGTGGAAACCGGCGTGGTGTTTTTCTTAACACAGTGTAATAATAACTTCGTGTGTGTACGTTCTAATTCTACATTGACTAGATATTCGCTCGGGCCATTTGATACGACATTCACGTATATCAGTGGCGCGTAACCGATCTAACTCGGATTTATATTGATACGTTTGTGTCGGCCGTGATTATTATTATGTCGTAAGATTGTTCTTAGAGCAGGCGACCGACTGACGTTGTGTCTGTAATCGTTTATCCCGTGTGATATCATCACACCAGTTCAGCCACGAGGTAGGTAGAAAGCACTTAGTGTCAAATATCGCAATCCTCACAGAACTGCCTTTTTTTCTACATTTATCAGCCTCTTTTTATACAGGCGTCGACTTAAGATACTTCTAACTCCGAAACTGCTAGTATCTGATGTATTTGTTCAACGTACGAGTAGTTATATCTTTGTCTCCCATGTCACCACCATCCATCTACAGATACACCGATAGGATTATGCAGACTTATAGGAGAAATGTCTCTTAGGGACTGATGTTAAAAAATAACTGATTTTACTCGAGAACATAAACAATAATATATACCCAACAATCTCTTCAAAGCGCCGCCGCCATTTTGACGTTAATTTGACAGATGTCAAAATAGCATTCAGTGGGTGATTGATAACGACTACCGGGGCTTAGGGATACCAGCGTTAATATATCGTGAAGAAGGTTTTTAACCATAACACACTAGTTTGTTTGTGACTAATATTGATAAAATGGCGGCCGTTTGCTGCGTTTTATTTTTTTGATTCTGTATTTCGGACAATTGAAAAAAGTTATTGGAAAAAACTTTACCTCAAACGTTCATTGTTTAATTATTAGTACGTACATGTAATTTATAAAACGAAGGTACAGTTACTTTCATTGTATTCACT
>DWEJ01001801.1:0-12375 GCA_018245835.1 Mysoria sejanus stolli | reverse complement strand
TTAATAGGACATATATTGCATCAGTAATGTCATCTAGTGGCTGGTAGCAATACTTTGTGACGTATTATTTCAGTAGATGGCAGTAGTAGCATTAAAGAAATAAAGATTTGTAGGCAGCACATGATGAATAACTCAAACCAATACTCATTTGCAAATAGTGAAGGCTCTGATTTGTAACCACTAAGCCACATTAGCGCAGATCCAAAAAAGGGGTTAGTGCCTTAATTGTCTCTTTAATGGTTTCAAATCATCTTTAAAAGTTTCAACAAGGCCTTATAATTAGCCTTAGAGTTTAAGCGACGCTCTTCGCCAATAACAATTACAACTAGAGTGAATATGTAACCTGAACTGTAAATCACAGTAAACCCAAACGGGAACCGTCTGTTTTATGTGTTATATCTTTACATATCATTTGCTATCAGCAACTGTATCAGGGCTACCACATGCTGATATACAAATATCAACAAATACATAGATGAAATACCGAGCAACGTTTGTAAAGAAAACAAAACGAAAAAATATGGTAATGTAAGAATGTCTTTGAATACAAAACACGTTGTTAAAAGTGAATGTACAGAAATTATTATTTCAAGGAAAATTTTCCCTTTAAAAACATATTTTTGTTCGTAAAGCGTCAGTATTTTTTACTTCAAAAATATTCAATCCTTTACATTTATTCAAGTCACCATCACTTTAAAAGCTAAAGTTCAAAGACATTTTGTAATTTTCAGCTGACTTTAACATTTTCATATTACACCGTTATTAAAGCTCTAGCAACTCTAAATTTACGCAATAATTAGATACCGCTATTGCTTGTTAAGCTTAACGAACGATTATTAAAATTGTACTGCGACAAACAAAATGAATCTATGCGAGATACATTCAGTATGTAATATTGCAGTATTTAAATAGGTATTTTTATAACCCTATAAACTTATGATACATATTTTGGTAAGTTAAACACAAAAATACATTTCAGTTCAATAAAAAAAATTGTAATGACAGTTTTAACCAATTTTTATCAATAAACTTTTCCACTGCTTCCCGCTCGCCACCAACACCCCTAAGGGGGTGGCGGGAGGAGATTCAGACCGTTGCCATACTTTATTTTCTTGTTTACACTCTGTCACGAACACATGTTCACAGAATAATTGTTTCGAACGGTACTTTCAAGTGAAATTTTTGGTAATTCTTATGCTCCTTTTGTTGAATAAAATTAATTTTTAGGTAACCAGATATTATCCGTATTAAACGTTTACATTCACGAGTTTAGTTAAAAAAGAACTTGAAATCCTAATTACTTGATATCATGACTATTACACTAGAAAAGGTTTTTTCTAATTGTAATTCCCGCATTTGCATCCACCAAGCATTACTGGTTAGAACTACTCTGAATACGTTTTTGGCAAGTATTACCTCGTTTTAATACGAACAATACTCGTGTAAAATTGTAACAGAATTTCACAATACAAGTCACCTAGAAATATACTTGACATTGTTTTAATGACGTCACTCTTTAAGTGGGTTGTTAAAGTTCCTCAAGCGCTATTGTTTCGCAACACTAAGTCATAACTCGGAGCTTACCGAGAGGGCTTAGTGCAAAGTTTCACGATAATGTAAGCAAGTAATATCTTATCTTATCGTTGGAGTAACTCGCACGTTTTCGCCCATTGTTATAAATCAAGGAGAGGACATAGTGGGGGAGGCGTGGAGAGGCGGCAGGGGGGATCAACGTAAAGTGGTCGTCGAGTGCTTTACAGCTTTTCGCTCATACTTCGCTAATGCATCATACTAATGAGGCTTTCTGCACGCTATGGGATTAACATTGTCGACGTAATACTTTCCAACATACTGTTATTGCTCAATAGGTATCATGAAAAAATTATTATCTTTTCAATTCTTAATAAATTTATACGAAACTTTTTCCTTAATAGTGAAGATATTTATTTATGACTAGCGACCCGTCCCGGCTCCGCACGGGTAATTAAAAGCTAGACATATGCTGTCGTGGGATATTTTTTATATAATTTTAAGGAGAACATTTCCGTCATACATGTTTTCTGTGTAGCTTTAACCTCTAAAGTTGCACACGCGACGGAAGCTTAAAAAATGGAGGAACTTCTCCCGTTTTCCTAACATTTCCCTTCTCTGCTCTGCTCCTATTGATTTTAGCGTGATGAAAAGTATACAATAACCAGCTCAGGAGTATGAAAAATAATTATACCAAGTTTCGTTAAAATCCGTCAAGTAATTTTTGTTCCCATAAGGAATATTCAGACAGACAGACAGACAAAAATTTTACTGATTGCATTTTTGGCATCAATATCGATCCCTTATCACCCCCTGATAGTTATTTTGGAAATATATTTCATGTACAGAATTGACTTCTCCGCAAGTTTATTAAATAGAAGATAATTAATTATCTTATACTTTGAACTCTTCTTATATACATTATAAAGTTGTGATCCATTTTGCTTGCTACAAATTGTAAAATATATTTTTTATTTATTTTAATAATCGTTAATCTTAATACTAAATTGAATTCTCCTTTCCAACTATGTGGAAATGCAGGATATGTCAAAGACCACGCAACTATTTCCCAAATAGTTGCGTGACTAGACTATTTCCCAATACCTATAGAATCCTCGATATGTTCACCATCGGTGTTATAGTCAAAGATAATTTTTATGAAATACTCACATAACTATAATCAGAGAAGGGTATGTCAGGACGCCAAAAACGACTTGCTGATCATTTAACTATCATTATTTTAATATGGATATGCATTGATGCGTCGTTGGCCGAATGGTTGCGAGCATGACAGGCGACCGAATGGTCCTGGGTTCAAAGCAGTGGTCCTGAAGTATGAATTTATGCTCAATGTATACGTAACTGCACTGCACCCTTCTGCCTATGTCTTCGGGGATTCCAGGCGTGTAGTTACGATATGCAAAATATACAGGTGCTAATTCGATATTCTGTCTCTATCTAATAACTAGTACCATAGTTACATCATTTTCATTTCCCTCGGGCGGTCGCATCCGGTCGCCCGCCTCCCTTACCATTTCCGTTTTCATTCGCTTTCAGTTCTCATTTCCGGGAACTTTATCAACGCTTTACCTGCTCATTCCAAATAGTCTATCGTGCCCGTGTTATACATTTATACATCTTTCCTTTATCATTTTCATTATCTTTGATATGATGTTGATAATGTTCCAGTTAATGTAATCTTAACATCATGATGTGTGCTTTTAAGAGGAGCTAATTATGTATTTTAATTTAAACTTAAAGCATTGTATGTAAACTTTGTTGAAACATTTTTAGCAATGTAAGAATAAATTTCTTCCATTTTGGTAAAATTAAGTATTTATCAGCCGTCTAAATATTGTAGCTCAGCTAAGCTCTATCTGTTTTTAATGATTGGAATCAGATGATCACATGGTCTGATGTCCAAAAATATTTATTATTCTCATTTATTTATATAATATAAACACGCAAATACAATTTATACCAAATAAGGAACAAGTATTTCGAATAATTCACCCTCCAAGCGTAGCTAGTGTAATAAATGTTTTATCGCTAGTCGCGATCTCTGGCACACAACGTTTGAATGGAGAATAAATGAAGAATATATATATGAGAAACGCCATCCCATGGAGTGCCTGAGGGTCTTAGAAGAGGTGCGCGATTTAAATATAAACAAGTATTTGCCACAAAGTTCGTTTCACTATTGATAAAGTAATTGTGAATAAATTATTTTAGAATGTTTCTCTATTTTAAACAATGATAAAGATATTTCAGAGTCTCACTTAACAAATTTGTTTATTTGCAGGACAACATATTAACTGGCAGTTTATAAAATCCAAAAACGAATAATAAAATTATTAATTATGTTTTCATATATCAACATAGTTAATATCATCAATATCATTAACATCATCAAAATGATCATTAACATTGTCACCATTAACATCGTCATCATTATTTTTAAGCCTTTTATCCAACTACTCCTAGTTAGATACGGTTCTTCTCTCAGAACGAGAAGCGATCTTCCCCACGAAAGAATACAATTGTTCGAGTATTGCTTTATTAATTCTATTCGAGGCTCGAACTGTTGAACAAAACCTATTGTTCAGTCATAGAATCGATTAAATTATTGTACCTACTTTATGGAAGTGTATCTTGATTATTGAAATGGAATATTCTCACACTGAATCTGTTTTCAGGTCCAATTAACGGTGTAACAAAGGTCAGACGGTCATTGGCTTGGCGAATCAGATTGCCATTATAGAAATAAATCAGATCAAGATTATAATTCGATTGGGGTTATTATTTTCACTGCCTTCAGAAGCTTTGTAATGAATGCTATTTTTTATTTTACTAGCCACAGGCATGTTGCATCTGTAAGATAAACAGTTCTTTGTCGTACATGCCTACGTGATATCACGCCTTGGATCCCTGATAAGATAAGCAGAGGAATGCAGTACACTCCCACATTTCATCACTTACATTTACGTCCCATTGTGGAAAAATAAGTGGGTCTATTGCCATACACCGGGCACATCTCCAGACTCTGAGCCACTAATAAAAATTTAAGTTTTAAAAATTCCATTGTGCCCGACTAGGGATTTGAACTCGAGACGTTAAATTGCATTGTAGATGTTTGGGAGTTGTCGGAGCATGATATGTAGGTACCTAAATTCAAAAGTGAAAATCGACAATGATCATCATTATGACGAACGGTAGCTGACAGATATGCCATCAGATGTAAAGAAACTTGTTCTTTCTTGGCTTTATGCTATTTAAGGAAATATGTTAGCACATGATGGATATGTATAATCTAAATTGACTGAGTCGGTCTGTTGGTTATCGCACCTGAACTATGAGCCGGTGACCGTGGGTTCGACTCTCACTCGAGTTAAATATTTGTGTAAAATATATTATCTTTATGTCTAATATATATTTAAATATTTAGACGGAAACACTACACTCAAACACATTATTTCTTCGATCAAATAAATTTAATTTTTACATTTTGAACGCATACGATAAATTGCTTAATTACATTTCATTACCCTTCGTCTGATATACATAATTAAAATATTATTTTAAAAATTACTAATCACTTACAAATTACTAATTTGATGTAAACTGTAAAATTAATAATACTACTAATAACGTTGTACCCTATTACACACACACGTATTGCTTACGATAAAATTGCATAGTGCGGAAATGCCCTAACGCAGTGTTTCCCAACGCCCACACCCCACAGGGGGCAATTTGATTGTTAGGGGGGCAATTCGAAAGTGGACTCGACACTAGAATTTCAGTTTTTCATAATACCTATGTTTTGAACTTTTACTTATTGTGTTTTGTTAACAATTTCATAGTGAATTCTTACTAGATAGGTTTTAGTAAAAAATCACCATTAATGTTTCTTAACCGAACAAATCAATTTTTTTATGTTACAAGTTATGTACGTTACATAAGAAGGGCGTAAAAACTTATGAAAAGTTTAGGTGGGGCATGGCACACAGTTAAGGTGGGGCATGGCACAAAAAAGGTTGGGAAAAACTGCTCTAAAGTCTAGAATAACATTCCCATTTAGCTCGTGCTATGAACACATATAAACGCACATGGAGCAAAATACATAAACAAATAACAATATTAATCCATTAGAATTTTTGTTCGACGGAAAATCGCATCCCAGAGTCATTGCTCATCGCAACGGAATGCTCTACACTAAGAATGTAAACTTGTTGATGACAAATAGTGTTACACAATAACACAAACAATTGACGACAACCTTCATTATCAGCGAGGGGAGCATGATGCACTGTTGCGCTGATATTGTTGCCTTCAATGCCAAGGCTGTGCAATACTCAAGTGTGTGGTGTTGTGTCTTTAGTGATTTTTAAGAGAAGTGAACGGCTGCTAGCGGTCACAAGTAGCCGCTGGAGCCCGCGGTCATAAGTCGCCAATTTTTCACCATTACCATGGGTTGACTGCTGGAGAAGAAAATAAATAAGCTAGATCGAATATTGATGGACGAATAGAATTTTTAATCATTTAATTCAGTTAGCATAAGTGCATAAGTTATTAATTACACTATTATTTAGCAGTACTAAAAGGGTATGATGACACTTTACAGATTCCGGGAAATTCGAGATTGTCACTTTACATATGCCACTTTAAGTAACAATATATTAAGTATTACTGCAATTGATATTCGTTAATATCCGTTCAAGTGGAGAGCGCGATGGCTGCTCATACTATGCCGTGAATCCGCAAACACACCGTGCAGACAGAAACAAACATTATGTTTAATAAAACTTTTTTTCACGATACTTTTCAGCGGTAGAACTGATTGGGTGAATCATAAACTCGTATTTGTTTAAACCTCTAATAATTAATCTTAACATTGTTCATATTTATGCCCAATATGATATTCCTGATTTACGAGTATAATATATCACGCGCGAAGAAAGAATAAAAACTGAACATCGCTGTTCTCACAAGAATTTCTTTATTTTTTTCAGTACGCTTCATCATCTTAATCGCCGAGTCGCGGTACTGGACCTTTCGGTTAGTATCGCGCCGAATGGCCATCAGGATTCGTATCCTAGAATATTGTTATTATCATTCGCAGCGCTTCTAGTCACTATTACGACATACACAGATAAACACATTTACTTAATTTCCGATGTATCTGGTTCAGCATGGGATCAACCTTGAACCTAGAGATATTGTCAGAATTATATAATCACGCCAGTTCCCACACGGGGTAGGCAAACAACATTTTACCTTTAAATATATGGTTTATAGCCGAGATAAGATATAACCTCGCTTCATTTTGTTACATAGTTATCGTAAAATATTGTTACGTAATCTGCTAAGACTCGGTATGTGCTCGGATGTACTCGTGCTCGGTGTATGGCAATAGGCTCACCAACTATTCCATAGTGGGACGTAACTGGTGAAACATGGGAGTGTTCTGCATTCCTCTGCAGGCGTGAAGTTACTTTTTTGCTATTGTACTCGTGGTATTTACGTGACAAAATTTAAGAGATCTAATAATATTAAAATTTAGAGAGTATTAAAAAAATGTAGAGTTCATACTACTTTTATAATTTTAAAATTAGGGTTCGAAAAAGGTGTATATTTCCATTCTCCATAAATTATATGTACCTGTTGTTTAACGGGAGCTGATAAGATACATTGATTTAAAATACGAAAATGCAAATAACGAAATCACGCGACGGTTTTACACATATAAACAGCAAGTACTGAACATTACTTTGGTTGAAATCAATTATGCTAAATTGGTTTCATAATGACTATGAATTCTTCGTGAGTTTACATTTTGGACACGGACAGTAATGTACATTTTGGACACGGACAGTAATTCATAACACCATTACTGTAAATAAATAATGAGAAAACTTATTCATTATATTCATGTTTGGCATTCGTAAGTGTGAGGTAATTTAACAATATCGCTCTATGTCGGAATACCGGCAGTGACCGTTCTCTCCGCACTGAAATACACCTCACCGTGCAAACTCCTGTAACACCTACAACAAATCGTTCTCTGCTTGGTATTTTATTTATTGATCTTTTTAGCCTTTGTTCTTTCAATAGATAATTTAAACACACTGCACAAATTTTGTCTTCTAATTTCTATTCTCTTTTTAATGAATCATTTCTAGTTACATTTGTATTTGGAACATAACTTTTGCGGTCATAAATCATGAAAAGGAAAAGAAAAGTATATGTATAATGAATTAATTAACTAATTGCACTCGTGATTTTTTTATTTGTTTAATTTGTTTATGCCGGTAAGATGAAAAAATATTATTCACATTTCATCAGTATGTAACTCGTTTATAAATACAATTTCCAAAAAACATTATTTACAGAAAAAATACTAAATAAAGCTCGGTCATCCACTAGTATCTGTGATATGAAAAATATATCTCACGTTTAATACTCACAGTACAATTTATATATATGCCTGTCAATATGAACGCAACAGGTAGATATATGATTGTATCCTTACATGTATAACTGCGTGTTGGTATCATATATGTAACCATAACACGCGGTTTTATATATGAAGTATTTCAAGGAAAAAAGCATTCTGATAACACTTTGTAGATTAAATAAACGTTATGTATCATGTACTCGTACATTTTATGCTTACATACTAAGGGGTTATTGAATAGAAAGTATGTACCTGCATATTTCATATTTAATTGAAACGTTACGTAATTATTAAGTAAATCATTATGTTAAAATATGACATACTAGTTGTTACGCGAGGCTTCGTTCACGCGAAAATTCTTCGAACATAATCATTTATCCCTTATTTAAACACTAGCTGTGCTCGCGCGTGAATTCTACAATGAAATTAACCTAAGTTACTCTTTATTACATCAAAATCGGTCAGCCGTTCCCGAGATTACCCTGAACGAACAGACAAATTTTTTAAATGTTATCTTGGTATATGTACCGTTTACATAATTGGTACGATCCATGATATAATCATTGGAAAATAATTTATAAGGATAAAATTAGCCAAATTGCCGTATTGTGATATAATTTATCATACTACCACCAGGTCCGGTTCGGTCCCGTACAAATAATATATGCTATATAATAGCTACGAGAATACGAGCATTACAAAGAATTTGGTCTTAAGACAAATTTTTCAGTCAACAAACGTTTTTTTAAAAATGTAACATATTTTTAAGCAAAATTTCAAAGTTCCGCCGTAATTTTAAAACAAAATAAGCATTGTTATTGATTTTGACTATTTGTAAATATGCAGTACATAATCGTAGTGTTCTTTCAAATTGTCAACCATTTTAGGCCCAAATTAACAGTAAGAAAAATATTTTTCATTTGGGAGTGCTTCTTTGGTTACGGTTGAAACGTTGCACTACATCCATTCACGTAGTATAGCTCCATGAAATCAAATCTTTCAGCATTAGATATATTTTCAAATCCAAGTTACGGTAATCACTATTTAGTATTCATCAAGATATGAAACAATTATAATTGTTTCATATCTTAGTACAGTACAGTAGTACACAACGAAATCTGAAACAAAAACCAAATATTTTTTTAATTATATTTTCAATTATGAAATTTCTAATCAGAACATGACACTGTACGGTGATCATTGCAATACGAATCATGTTCAAGAATTTTATAGTAAACGTTACTAGGGTAAATGTATGAAAAATAAAAATTTATATACAGATAAATAATTTTCTGGTTCGATCCCCGGGTCGAACACTAGAATCTTCTTTAATTTTGAGTTTCTAGTAGTGGTTCAGATTCTGGATATGTGTCCAGTGTATAGCAATAGGCTCACCATCAATTGCATATTGGGATGTAAACGTGAAACGTGGGAGTGTTCCGCATTCCTCTGCCTACCTCTTGGGGGATTACAGACGTGAAATTACGGTACGTTACGTATTTACATAAACGATCAGCCATTTCTGTCATAATTAAATTTAGTATTCCTATCCAGAATATAGTCCTACCATGTAAACATAGAGCAATAAATAACACGGGTGTGTTTTATTCTAATAACATTTTTTAAATTTAATCTTGTTCGCCCTTAAGACTCCTCTAGAAGACAATTATTGTATTGGATTGAAGGTCAATAAAATATAACACAAAATCTATATATCAAAGAGATGGGTTTTACTACGTTACGTCAAAATGAATTCGCTTAACTTTATTCTTACATTCCAATTGAAAATAGAATCAGTGGAACAATCTTCGACATTGGCTTCCAACCTCCATTTGAATTGCGTGCGAATGTCGAATAAAGAATGACCAGTCATGATGTGTGCTCGAGCTAGTTCCTATGCCTTACTTTCTCTGAAGTCCAAATGGTATTCCGACGAGGTGTGGTTAAGACTGTGAGCTTTTGAGCCATTAACTGTATCGTTGTTACATCAGCGGATCTTGGCCAGGGCATGCAATGTGAAGGCCAGGCATTCACTATCTGCCTTACTGACCGCGCAGACTTCTCTGGTTATATTCATAAGGTAATGACTATGAAAAGTTTCGTGACAAGTATGTCGTTCGTCTTTAACGTGTTTATTCTTAATAGTCGAGCAAAAAGTAAGTACGACAATTATCTTTTAACTTATGTGGTTTGATAAGGTTTTGTATTTCATTCTGAACTCCAATGGATTTATAATTTCCTCTAATAGTAATAAACGTAACATCTACGTTTGTAATCCCCCAAGAGGTAGATAGAGGCGGAAACTTTCACGTTTCACCAGTTACGCGTAAGTTCCATTATGGATTAGGTGCCACTATTGTCATACACCGAGCATGTATGTTAGTTTTCAATATCAAACAAACATACACCTATAATACTTGTCTTCTGATCAGAAAAATTCGAAATAAGACAATAAATACTCAACTACAATTTATTATCAAATCGCCCACAAAATTTCCAAAAAGACGCAAAAATACAAATATACTACTAACATCGGCAGCAAGAACTAGCTACGGAAAGAGAAATATAAAAAATGAAGGAGCTAAAATGTATAATGATTTACCAGAGAATCTAACTAATATTAAATCATTTAATGAATTTAAAAAAATCCTTAAACAATACGTAATAAATAAAAAGCAATAAATAATTAATTTTTTTTATTTTAAAATTATTATGCATGTAGCCACATACACCAACACTATCACTCACACGTACATACATACATATATACAAAGCCAGCACACACATACAAACACACGCACGCACCCATTTTCACACACACATCGGACAACAATGTACTTGTTTTAGCTTTTAAGTTTCTCATTTTAAGTGACCAATGTATGTCTTATTGGAAATAAAGAAACTTTAAACCGAAATTAATAGTGCGCAGATTTCGAAAGGTGCAACCAAATATATTTTTCTCAAATGTTCTTCTACTAAGGTCTTAAAGGTTTTAGTGGTAGCCTTAGGGTTGGTTAACCTAACCTAATAACACCCGGAGTCGGGTGTTATTAGGTTTTGTTAACTTGAAATTTCTAATAAGAGTTAGGAGTTTGAATTCTTACTCGGTGTATAGCAATACCCGGACTCTATTTCATGGTGGAGAGTATAATATACTTGTATGTCTCATCCACGAAATAGTGACGTGATATCATATCTACGGTGTTAGAGTAAATGTTATGCACAATTTTGCCCACCCACCAACAACCCACAATTTTGCAGCTCCAAGTTCAAAGTTCAAACGAAACTTGTCCGGAAGTATCGGAAGCCATGAAGAAACAGTTTGTGCTGAGTGAGGAGAAGATACCCGGCAAGTGTTGCCCGAAACGAGAGCCGGTAGCGTGTCGAGTTGGAAATGAAATTTATCAGGTAATTCCTTTTTATTGATACAGTTAAAAGTATATTTTAGTACACTTTTCATTTAGGAATGTAATTAGGTCGACTTTTGTGGCTAGAGACACCATTGCTGTAGACTTATAGTTAGTGAATAACTGTATGTGGGCGTGGCGGCGCGCAGGAGGGGCAGAGCTGGGCGTCGCCGGACCCGTGCAGAAACTACACGTGCACGCGACTCGCAGGCGCGCTGGCGCACGCGGCCAGCGTGCAGGCGTGCGTGCGCCAGTGCCCGCGCGGGCAGCGCTACCGCGAGCCGCCCGCCGGCCAGTGCTGCGGCCACTGCGAGCACAGCGCCTGCCTCGTCGCCGGCCAGCTCGTCGAACCTGGTCAGACCTAACACAGTTTTGATTCTATACGTGACGTCATCTTCGAAGTTTTCTACAGTTAAACCCATGTTTCGAACACTCTCCTAAAATTAACACAAATATATTCCCAATTGTTATTTCCATTTAATGGTATACATAATGCTCGCAGGCAAAGTATGGAAGTCCGAAGACAACTGCACCACTTACACGTGCAACAACAGCACGGATGAGATGTACGTGACGTCAGCGGAGCAAGTGTGCCCCGACGTGACCCAGTGCCCGCCCGAACAGAGGGTCAGCGAGGGCTGCTGCCAGGTCTGCAAGCCGACAGCGGAGGCGATGTGTAAGTTTTTTTGTATTACAGATGCAGGTAACGGACATTCAGGCAAATATATGTTGTTAATCTTAGACTCAGTAATTATTCAAATATTCATAATACTGTTGCTTTATGGCCATATGTACAGACATAAACGATTCCATAATTGAATCCTGATATGCGGGTTTAAAGACATTTTACAGCGTCGTTCACATTTACTCCACATTCTACGTCAGGTCGATACCAGAGCTGTGCAATCTCCAGAGGTTGCACAGCTGGTCGGTTAAATTCGGTATTCAAGTGAATACCAACAAATGCCAAGCAATAATAAT
>DWEJ01001800.1:0-12375 GCA_018245835.1 Mysoria sejanus stolli | reverse complement strand
TAGCATCGTACCCGGGAATCGAACCCGGGACTTCCCGATCGGCAGGTGCACTTGCAACCAACACGACCAACGACCTTCTTTTAAATAGGACGATAATTATACCTACATACAAAGAAAAGATATCTATGGTAAAGCACCTGAAAAACGTAACATCACGCCTGTAATCTCCAAAATAGTAAGCAGAAGAATGTAGCACACTCCCAAAGTGTTACATAAAGTCTACAAAGTCATAAGGTACATAAGTCATTTAGAAAGAAGCATAAATGTATTACTTTCGAAATGAATCTATTACAATTTAAAAGACGTCGCTGTATCATTATTTATTCGAATAAAATAGAAATATATTGAGTTAGTATTATGCAGTTTTATTTTTAATTATATGTATCAGTGACGTATAGACAAAGAATCATGTTTAAATATATTACCATTTATTTTATACCCTGTTGTTGTGACAAGTTTCAATTCAGTAGACGATGCCAGTCAAACTCGTTGATGCTTATCATAGTAAATGTTGCGTCAGTTAAAACTGGTTTTCATAGACACAAGGGATCTCTAATACTATCAAACGAAACTACAACTCTCTTCACACCGGACGTCAGGTTTTTGAACTCGTCCAAAACGTGATCAACCTTTGATTCACAAATTAACTACGAACAGGTGTAATTCATTGTGATTTTTGATATCGCAATGTATGAAAAAATTGCGATAGGTAAAACACCAAGTGTGCACTTATTGTAAGTGTGGAATCATCTTTTCTTTTGGTTAGATCGAAGAAAATTAAGGAATTAAAAAATGTACCATAATATACACTTTTGAAAAAACAGAATATTTTTTTTTACCATTTATAGTATCATCTAGAAAGCAAAGAGTAAATTTTTATGAATAAAATTTAAAAAGTGTATAATGTTATTGCATCACACAAAACCTACCGAATAGATTTTGATCAAATGTGTTTACTATAACTTCTTAAACACCAGGTAGGTACTTATCTAATAAAGTTATTACAACATTCTGATTTAATGTAAACTTGTCAATGTTGTAAGAAATTTCTCAAATATGGAAAATGGAGCAATTTTGTGCAAAGAAAGTGTCTCTTTACTCCACATTATGCCAATATGAAGTCTTCGAAGCCTAACAACACAAAAATTTAACCAATAAATTCACATCCCTCGGCTCGCGCATGAAAACTGGAAGTATCTGATGCTTTCTAAGGAACCGCTGTAATAGCCATTGTAGCAAATAGATCACTAGCTATCAATAACTTTAACACTCTCAAAGATACCAAAGGATAAAGGCAAATAGACGGTAAGTATGCAGCTATAACAGCAAGTTTAAAGACGAATTCACGCCAAAAGTTTGAGTATCATACAATAAAAAATTTTTCTAAAGAGATTAAATCAATTAAATTTTTTCTAAAGAGAGTAGATAATATAATTCGAGAGCATTCCAGTAGTTACTATCGCCCATAGATTCTAAAACGAATCCTTAAACAAGACTGTATTATGTGAGAATAAATTGAAATAGTCATAAAATTAATTTGCTTGGCACATTATGCACTAGGGCAGCTCTTCCATCGCAAGCATTGAATATAAATATTTTCTGTCATATTATCTATATTTGTACAAGCGTGTCTATGAAAAGTCCCATATTAATTGATGAACAAACGGGACATAGTAACCATTTGCCATGTGCAGATATCAACAAAACAACACCCTATCACAAAAGAAATAAAGGCCATTTTGAGCCCATATTTCAAAGCCATGCGTTCAAAAGACTCATCCCGTTAAAAGTCCTCTGGGCGCTCTAACAAAAACTCGTCGCCTCGAAATTTAAAAAAAGGAGGGAAAAGTTTATCCTGTCCCCTACCAGCCTAATTACATCCGCCGTGTCGCCTGCGAAGTCGTTTTAAGCAATTATTTTACACGGACTTTTGTTCGTGACTGTACACAATGCGACTTCTAAAATGTTAATCGGGTTAGTAACGAGTATATATAAAATATGTGCTCTGTTCTTTAATTAAAAACAATTAATCTAAGATACATTGTAATCTCTGACGTGCAACTTTTTGCTTATACTCAATATTAGACTTTTTGATGAACATTTTAAACAGGAATTTTTCATTTGAATGAATGATATCATTGAAATAAAAAAAAATTCTCATTTCATTTTGTAACTTTTTATTGTAAATTTTAATACCGTTAATTTCATATAATTAGAAGTACAATTTTAAGTACCTATAAACAGGTGTTTCAATTGTGTTCCGGTTTGACGAATAGAGAAGATACAATGAATGAAGAATTTCTACTCAGACTTCAGTTATACAAACAACTGAGTGATTTACGTCAGATATTGTTAAGGAGTGACCTTGTTGGAACTTGAATTATATCTGATTATAATTCTAAAGCGTAAAAGTAACAGAAATTTCTAACTTTATATATTCTAATAGTATTAAATCAAGGTGAATTCTCAGAAGATAAATAATTATGAAACACTAATTATAAAATAACATTTTAAAGTTAATTTTTTAATTGTAAGTTAACAAAAGCAACTTTACAGTATCAATTGGAAAACTGGAAAGTTAATTAGTGATATAAACTGTTTCTCCTCGCGTATGTACCCACAAACTGACGGCCAATTGTTGGTCTTTAATTAAGGTGACAGTCGGAATAAAGGCTCAATAAAGAACTTGGTTTCATTAAAATGGAAATAAATTGTATTGCCACTGTATTAATGGAGTTTATTATTGAAAATATAAAATAGTATTTTTACACATGAAAATATTGTAGGAGGATTTTTATTGGAAAACTAAAATATCTTGTTAACTAGTATTAGAACGAAACAACGCTGTTACAGTATTTCATTAGAGAATAAAAAATCGGGACCGACAATTGAATTAGTAGGTATCAGCCACAATTGTTTTGTATGACTGAAATATATTCGACGTCTTTTAATTAATTACCATTATTAACGATCTTGTTTAGTACCTATGAGCACTAATTACCGGAAATTATAAAGCATATATCATGTAAACCGATATCAAAAACTATATATGAACTGATGAGTGATAAATATTCGAGAACATATTACATTAGACAAAGGCTGCACCCAATCGGTCGTAGTCGTTAATTTTCGGCAACAATCGTCAAACTTTCTTTGGTCATTACTACTATTATCAGATGATGTAGTAAAGTACCAGTAGAATTACTCTGAATGCTTATATATAAATTATTTGATTAATTAATTACGCATAAGATAATCTCTTATTGCATTTTTATAATGTAACAAATAAAATTAATAATGTATAATGAAACTATAAAGGTAAATTTTAGCATCGGCCTTGTTAAATACTTGCTTAAATGTGCAGGAAATATTTGTTTAATTTTTTTTCCCGTATAGCTTTTTATATATCTTTTATGTAATAACGTTTTACGTTCAATTCATAATAGTACGTAATTATTTGTTTCATTATTTTATTTTTCATTAACATTGACTATTAATTGGTTGTAACGTAAATATAATTTACCCGTAATTAATTATTTTTACACTTGCGAATACAATTTTTTTTTTTATGAACACAAATTGTTCAGGATTTCCTCTGTAAAAAACTCCGTATGCTTTATCTGTACACACACTGCCCAAGGGATGCCATCACACCCTTTTTTTGTCATTACATCATAAAAGGCTTAGGTCTTCTTCCGTCGTTTTAATTATTAAACCAAATCCTGTTAATTATGCATTTATATGTGTTTGTACTTTTCATGATACAAGGGACGTGATATAACCTTTACCCTTCACAGGGTTTTCAAAATTGCTCCCTTAGATTAGGTTTTAATATTGACGATTCAAATTATCGTGTTCGCATAATACTTTCGCGTGAAATTTGTAAAGCAAATGCTTTTGTAAAAAATACGTCTTTTTTATATATTCAGCCTAATAAATAGGCGGACGTATCACCAGATTGTGAGTACCTTCGCCTATGATCATTCATGACAAGATATACTTTAATTGTAGGTACTGCTATACTGTCGCAACATATCGAATACAACCATTGTAGTAGAATGCACCCAGGCATTTTTAAACACCTCGACTGCATCCAGTGAATAATAAAATTTGAGAACCAAATAAGTATACATGGTGTGTTTAAAATGAGTTTTTGTCATAAAACACGTTATAAGCCGACGTTTAATTGGACCGTCAACTGGTGCTTTCACCTTGCGTCGAAACGCGTAAATTGAAGATTAAACAATGTTTACGCCGCATGGATTATCCGATTTATGCGATTTTATATGGGATGAATAAATAAAAATAAACTCGTAAAATATTTTATGTGAAAAGTAACATTTTCATAACAATTAATAAAGCGATACTGAATAAGATTTGAAAAATCCCACAGTAATATTAAAATTATTTGTTTTCGGTGCTTTTTTCTTGAATTTTCCTTAAGCCATAATAAATTGTAATTGATAAATTACATGAAAAGTGTTTTATTAAACTTGAGATAAAATTAATACCAAGAGCATGCATAATAAACAACAAGAACTTGTAATTTTCCCGCACAACTTAGAACCTGATGCTAAGCGTCTTCATCCCTCATGGGTTGTATAAATTAATACTTCTGGAAAGCTCAGTAAGAGCTTTGATAGCTTAGAACTCAGTAGAAATTAAGCATGGATTTGTGTATGTTATTTGTAAGCACCTGGAGCTAAATCGACCACAATTTATTGGTATTTAATGAAGACGCTAATAAGGGTCTTACAAATCTGCTGGAACTGGTCAAGGCAGAGTAAGCCACTTACAGTCTGAGTCTTGCCATATAAGAAACTTAACTAGTATCAATTTTTGGCTTAAAAACGTACAATCCAACTATTCCTTCGTCTGAATCCGAATTTGTAATTGCACCAATTACAAATAGGACCGTGCATGAAAAATTATGTCGCCTTAACCTAGATACGAAATAATTATTACCGTTTACGTCAATGTATGTGAATAAGATTGTTCTGTTAATTAGAAGACCAATTTGGTTGACATTTAATTTTTTACAAAAGAAAACTTTACAAGCTGGCTTTAATTGGGTACAGGCATTGCCGCATTCACCCGGCGTTAATACGCGTTAATACGTAAATTGAAGATTTAACGATATTTAATTTGTACGATACTCACAGTTTATGTGACATTATAACGTCCAAAATAAATTTACCCTATTATTTATTATCGCTGAATAGTAACGTTTTAACTATTATTATTATTTACATTTATAACCTTTCAGTTTTCGATCTAAATACATAGAAATGATAATATAAAGCATTACATTTTAAAACCCAATAAATTATATACAACTTAACTTAGAATGTTTGTTTTGTTGATTTCGGACCTAATCTCTTCCTCTACGAGCCGTCTGCTCTCTCCCTGCGACCACGGTACAACCACTCACGAAGACGAACCTCGGATCTCCATAACTAGTTGGGCTTATAACTCCAGTAAAAGCTGTTTTAGAAGCAAATTCAAAACTTATACCATTCTTTCACATGTATAATATCTGTTTGTTAATAAGTTAGATATATTCACTGAATTCATATTATTACTGGCTTGAAAAATCAAGGTCTTAAACATTGCCATTGAAATTCAGGCATGCGGAAACCCATGGTGTAATAAAAAGAGTTTTAATGTCGTATAGAGCGACATTATTCTTTGCGATGCTCCTTCATAGAAATAACTTTTTTATAACTTCGATACAACTAATCAGCTTTTTACGAGTTTCCGTATCAAGGTCCTTACCATTGTTATTAAAATTGAAGCACGTGCAAACAATTCTGCGACAATACAAGTTCATTTAAATTTCAATATCTTATGTTACAAACGCAATCTAGCTAGGTGGGATGATTCGCGGAAGGCTGCAGATAGAAGCTGGATGCGGCAAGCTGAGTATAGACGACGTGGACCTTTTTCGGGGAACCCTTTTCAAATAGACTGATGATGGTTTTACAGATAGAAAAAATGTACACTTTTGTAAACGTATCTAGCAGCTAGATATAGCATCTAATTATAGGTAAAAAATCATGTACCTAAATTAGGTATCCTGTTTAAAATGAACGTCAAATAAATTTGACCTTGCGCACTCTCCTCTATTACTAAAATTCTCCCATGGATGACACATGACGAAGTACCCTACACTTAATCTATCCGCTGTCGAACTTCAGGAGTCGCTCGAAGCTGTATTTGTGCCAAGTATTCAATACTATTTAATATTTAGTAATGTGCGTATTTCGTAGCGGAAAGGATAATTTAATAGGTCGATCGTGGAAGTGTACTTATTCTTCTGTCTTCGGGACTTTTTCGGGAGATATTGATATAAAATAGTGATATTATATGCCATTCGTGTACATCATTTATAATAATTACAGGAAATCATCGTACATTATTTTGTTGTTGTTATTTTTTCACATCTCTGCACCGTACATTGAAAGCAATATTTTACGTGAGTTCCAATTGCTGCAACTGAAAAAGTTCATAAAAAACCGTGGATATATTTTTTCTTCAATAAAATATTGCAACGACACATTATGTAAGTCTCGGAGGGGCAAGGGGGGAGGGGGGGATCTCGTAGCTCATTATCAGGTCTTCTATATGAGTCTCAATGTAGAGGAAAAGGTGTGGCCTAAATTTTTTTTCAGCCCTATTTATAATCTTAAACTAGGATACAGATCTTCTCTTAAAATTAGAGGGTTAGGGCCATGCTCTTATAAGAGTGTCTATATTGATAACCCTTTAGTGTTCATAATACACCGAGCAAGTTGCCCACTTTAAACGTCCTCTGCAGTACGGAGAACCTCGTAAAAATCTTCTACAGGAAGCCATATAAAATTCGATAGCGTTGAACGCCGCTTTAATTTAGAGATCGCTCGCAACGCGCAAACTTGACATGGCTACAAGCACTTCGACTCCTTTTCACCTGTTAACAACTTATCATGATTAAAAAACATATTACATATACCTGCACAATCCATATTATGTTGAATGAATGAATGAATGAACCACAGAGGTGTAGAATAATCATGTTTAGTCCGTTAGGAGACAGATATTTGGCGCTTTTACTATCTGCCTACCCAGTAAGGTGCCTGGTGTGACATAATAATAAGTATGAAGTTATTCTAACAAATTTTAAATTTATACACAGAAGATAAGTAAACTGCCGACACGGAAGTAGTACATTTAATTGGTCTACGCTGACGCGTTATCACGCGCTTCGATTAGCTACGGGTACTCGCGAATTTGTTATAATTGGTTTGCACTTATATTTAAACTTAAATATGTTTTGTATGGTCAAAAATACGGTTTTATTGTTGCATGTTTGTGCAAGCTGGCATCAATAAACATGTCTATTTCAGTAACTGAACAAAGGGAAGTCTTTCTGCGGCGCGCTTTCCGCCCTCAAATGTAAGAATTGCTTCCCTGTTGTCAACGAAGTAATTGGCTCGCAGCCGGCGACCGATTAAACCAATTGACATGGAGCTATTTTGACAACATGACTGTGTTCTTGGCCGGTTTTGAGTAAATTATACAATGTGTATGCATAACATATATGTATATCATTATAATAATAACAACTCAACATTACTTGGATACTCTCATGTACTATTAGACCACACGCATTTATTAATATCATACAAATACGTGTGTATCGAAAATTAGACTGAAATTGAAAACGGAGTGGATACACCTGAGTAAAGTAATAAAATAACCCAGCGCGCTCAGGACAGACGTGTTCCCGCGCACGCGGACACTGCTGCACAAGCAGTGATCTCGCCTTGAGATAACGTCAGCGATAACGCTCCGCGTTTATTTTTAGACTTCAGTAAAAAAGTAATGCGATAAACATTTTGCGAATTCGGTGTCATTTAATGCTGCTTTTAAATAATTCCAGTTATCAAAAATAACAATGACATTGCCAACGCGAATGTACTCAACGTACATTGAAAGTGATTTCGCGACAATATAGTCCACATATCTACACACATGTCGTGGATATCAAAGAAAGCATTAACAACACGAGAATAAGGCTATAAATTTATAGTACTCGGCAAGGAAACATTCCGAGACGTAAATTGGAAACTTAGAACATACCTAAGTAAAGCAATTCATTTATATGATTAATTAAATTGTTTGCCATCGTCTTCGTCTTCTTTCCCTTAAGCTTTGCGTTGATTGCTGTCATGTAATAAAATCACGACTATCGCGTCATATTGAAAACAATGATACGTGCACGTACTACGATGATATCTATTCGTAACTTTTAAGCCTGTATCTTTGCGCTTTCCATTACATTTATTACATTTGCTTTTATAATTTTCATTACTTATGATGAATGTGCACTGCACGTACATATATAAAAGACTTCGAAGTAATCTGCCTACATAGCACCGAAACACACACGTTGCGTCACACACACACATACCTTAGTCAAGTTTGATATTCGTAACCTCGACTTTGGTTACATATTTATCAAGTTATAAATAGAATAACGATACATAGGCAGGCTGAATCAGCGGTCAGTGTGATTGGAATCAGTTATTAATTTAATTGTTAACTACAATAATGGACATTTAATATTTTATACTAAATGTAACTAAGAATATTTCCTCCTTAGCAAATATAAATTAAATACAACTCACAGTCTCGTGATCACAGCAAGCGATTGAATATACCGGTTTACATGCCAAATGAAACTCGTATTTTCTATTGTTTACAAAAAGTTTGTTATCCAAAATAATATTAAAATTCAAAAGTTAGTCTGTGCGTCTGTACATTATCAAAGAAAAACCGCCAGATTGCTTTTATGAAATTATGCATTGAGATAAATTTAAGACTAAGAAAGAACACAAGTCGCTTGGAGTATCTATTTTATAAGAAATTAAACCAAGGAATGGTTGTATGAGTATTATTGCAGTAATTACAAAAAACTGATAATAAAACAACACTACATCACGCCTGTGTCTCCCTGAGAGGGTAGCGAGGGAAGCGTAGTACTTCCACTTTTCACAAATTTGTATTATGCGTTACATTGAATAGAAGATGAGTCTATTGCTATACACCGGAACTACATCCAGACGTCGGACTACAAAAGAATAATTGTCATGTGATAAATGCTGTACATATTTTAAAAAACACGCAATGTGTTGATAGAGTAGGTAGGAGTTGCCGTGTCTCCCCACACAATGAACAGTCGGCTTCGGTGTGTCGTTATCAATAGATAAGTTAGTAAATATTTTTGGAGATTATCAGAACAGTTACGAAACTGCCGACAAGCTGGTTGACAATTAACCCGCACCCCTAGCGCCGCAGGTACACGGTGGTAGCACTCATGCACGTATTTCTAACTACTATAAATAATAAAAATACGCGGAAGATAGGGACTTTAAAAACGCATGTAATCCGCAAGGAGGAAGCAAAAGACTAGTACATTCGCACGTTTCACCAGTTACGTTTACGTCAAACTAGGCAATAGAGGGTGAGTCTGTTGGGATACACCTAGCGCAAATTGTAGACTCCCGACCACTACTGGATATATCAGTTTGAAAACCCAATAGCACCCGAGTAGAAGATTGAAATCAGGATCTCTTGATCAACAGTTATACTTGCAACACTCGGCCAAGGAGGCAAGACTGACATTTTAAGACAAATGTATTGACGAACATGCAATGTTAACTAAAAATGCATTCACTTAAGGTCCATATGCAATGTATTCAGACTTTTGATATATTTTTCAGTACTTGTATATCAGGATTTAGATTAAGTTTAAAGAGCTTTATAAGACATAACCAGTAAATTATAAAACACAGACCCCTACGGATTGAAAATACAATTAACACTTGTAACTCTAGATACAGGTACTTAATATGCGAACGTTTAATTAAAACAAAATTGTAGTGTTACTGTAAGTAAAGCTATTTTAATGTTGTCTAAAAAATGTAAATTACTCGCAGTGAAACAGCATTACAAATGTCAGTAGCAGAATCGACCGTGGTGCTATCGATCTCGGCGAGCCGATGTTTGGCCTGCCACTCCCGGCCACACCCACCCCACAAGATAATAAAAATCGACCTCCTCGTGCCACCCCGACACAGTAACACTAAAAAACGTTATTACAAATATGACGTCTACTGCATAGAGCAGCGTAGTCAGACAAGGTTTTAGAAATTGAACGGTAAATGAATGAATTAATATATAAAGTACACTAATGAATATGGGCTCTATCTTTCGTAATACTGAGTTTTTTTCTCTTTATTTTATTTTGTTCAATAGGAATCTCTGTATATTTGGTGTGTTTAAAGTATGTAAGTACTTGCATTAACAGCCCTTAAGTTATATTAAAATTCCTGTAGTTCTCCTAGAGATTATTTACAAGTGACTACAGGAGGTAATATCCAATTGTGACTGTATGTAATAGTTCATTTGTCACTTTTTTCACATGAGGAACTGATTTTATGATACAATACAATTTAATCATAAGAATAATCTGTCCATATTTCTATTAAAATGGGCATAATCTTGAACAAATAATCTACACACAGTCTATGAGATATAACAGAATATTTCTGCTTAAGGTCTACAACCTTGCCTAAATATTTTCAACCATAATTTGGATAAGTATGTACTAAAATAAATTAATACCAAAGCAGTCAGTCTAAACAAAAAATAATCAAAAAGGTACCACAGTTTCAAGAGGTATTTTGGAAGTATTTTGTTACAGATGTTGTAGTCCATAGTTAAACCTATTAACATTCAATAATAATAATAATAATAAATCAGTTTATTATCTTATTACAATGTTAATAACATACATTATCTTATATTATAATAATAAAGACAGGAGGAGAGACAAGAAGGAGGCGGCTCAGCTCGTGCTGGCCGAGACATTAGTTCCGAGCAGCACTGGTTTTCGGCCTCTCCTAGCTTAGATTAGGTTTATGAATTTTAAATAAATGACTACAAACCTAAATGGCTTTGTTTACGTTTTGTGTTTATGATTTATCATAAGAACACAGATAGACCTTGTGTATCTTTCCATATATGTTATCAAAACTCATACTTTTTAAAAATGTAAGCAATACAGAAATTTTAAAAAGATTGTAAATATGTAACCCAAACTTTTCTTTGTGGTTTATTACATTTTTATTAATTTAGTTAAATCAGCACAAAGACCACTTAATGTTAAGAGGTCATCACAGTCGAGATATCTGTAGCCAATCTGAAGAAGACTTTTTATCCAATTGAAATTTGTTCATATGTCGCCGATGAAGAGTCAATATATAATAACTGTCATTTTGGCCATTTTTGCTTTATTGAATTATTCATTGTAAAATAGATTCATACAGAATAATGACAAAGATCTTGGATTCGTTTCTTTTTATTTTGTAAGATAAACAGTTATTGCAATATATACTAAGTGTTTTTACGTCATTTGTAATGGCAATATATACTATCTACGCTCAATCTTCAACTTGTGATCGTTGTACCAAGTACTGATACTGACACGTTGCGACCTGCTGATCCGGCGCTGGTCCGTAAGTAATGAAAAAGAAAGAGAGATCGTAAGTAATGAAAAGAAATCTGGCAAAGATATGTAGAATGAAAGGTGAAGACTTTTTGGGATACTCCAGACCCGCGAAAGGAAAGTTTAAACAGGATACGTTAAGAAATGCTAGGAATTTGGAAGAGAGATGTATGTATATCTGAATATTGTAAAAAAAGTAAATTAAGAGGTTGTAGTACGACAAGTAAAGAATGTAGACAAGAAATTCATTCATACTTTTGGAAACAATTAAACTAGGATCAGCGCAAAATTAACTTGAAGTCTCTACTACAAAAAACTTATACCGTAAGAAAGACGATAATTAATGTTAATTCTAGGCGCACTGAGTCTGCTATTTATTATTTACCTATAAAATGAGAAGGCTCTGATAAAGTACAAGTATGTATATAAATTAATGTTTTTAAACTCGTTTACTCGTGGACTTAAGCTGGTAAGTTTAGAATGACTCCAAATAAAGAAATGAAAAATCGTTGCGTCGTCGTCCACTATCAAAACCAGGAAATTATTGTCCTTTTTTTTAAATAACATACCAAAGCTACCGTCCATCTCATTATGTGCGAAAAGACACAACTAAATTATTCTTGGAACCGATTTAACATCCTCTTGCTGACTTATTTAAGGCGTTTAATAATTACTGTGCCGAAAATCAACTAGCACAAGTTTCAAGATATATTTTAAAAAAAATTTCGTGTAAATAATTTTTTACTCTATACTTTTAAAAATGATATGTGCGAAGTTTATTCTAGCTATAAGGTAGGTAATTTTAATGAATCTGATCACCAAAT
>DWEJ01001799.1:0-12376 GCA_018245835.1 Mysoria sejanus stolli | reverse complement strand
TTTGCCACGCTGACTGCCTCATCACTAGCAGTCATTAGGTCGTCCTGGGTGCAGGTATTAGGGCACGCAGGGCACGACTTGAGGTGGTCCATCGTTTGGAGGGAGCCGCACAGTTTTGGCTATTGCTGTCCTTGAAACCCCGTCGGATAGACTAGATGTTTTTATGATGATTTTATGGTTCGTTGAATATTTTTTTGTTTGTAAGCAAGTTGAATATTTTTATGTTTAATTAATACAATTTATACCTACTGTCATCAACGCAAAAGCTCTCCAGCAAAGTAGTTCAAAATACTAACTCATCCTTCTGCGAATTTAATTTAAGGTGGTCATAAAATGTATGTTCATATAAATTCAAAAATAAATACATTTTAATTTATAAGAACATAGGTAATAGATTTCTGGTTCTGTTTGAAATAACGGCGGACATTTTTCAAGCGGAGCGCGCAAGCGAATTATTGGATCATAATGTAATACATACCAGTTTGAAATAATTTAGACGTCGCTCGTCGACTCGTTGCCGTCGGCTACATAGGTCAGATCTGTTTGCAATTTTAAACACGCATTTCTTTAGTGTTACCTGTATTTGACCGGCTCACTGCTGTATTCACAGGTACCGTTCGGACTGAATTCGTATAAAATTGTTTTGATTCATTATGATTTTGAGTCTGAAGATGTTCTGTGTCCAGTTAACAGTGGGTTATACATTTAGTTTATATAAGTACTAAGGATACTATTTCTATGGTATACGAGATAACTAATTTCGGTATATGTACATGTATTCAGTATATGTACATGTATACATAACATTAGTACATAATATTGTATGTGTATTTAAATATATTAATTTGTAAATTGATGAGCGATTAAGTAATGGAATTTAAAATATATCGCGTATTTTTTTAACTCAAAATTTTGATAAATGGAATAGCGTAATATGATACCTGTATTTCCTCAAATAGGTAGACAGAGAATTGTAGTAATTTGACTTCCCGCCACTTTCGTAACGGCTACGATCGTTATTATAGTCCACTGCTGGACATTGGTATGTCAATCAATCGCAGGCCTGAAGCATACTTCTCACTACTCCGGTGCGAATCAGCAAACAACATTAAAATTTACAATTATATACGATATATATAAATTAAACGAGTCAAAAATAGCTAACAATTTAAACGTGCCCAGTTTAAAGTGGATTGCTGGCATCATGCGCCATTAGTTCTTTGCCAGAAAAAAAATCTGTAATCCCTTAATTGAGCATTAAATTTTGTCTTAGCAATGATGAATGGCCGCGTGTAATGGACGTTGCCAGCGGACGCCACTGTTGGGCGGCGCGAGATAACAGCGACACTGCTTTATTTCCACTGTTATAGCTATTAATGAATGTAGGAAGAGCGTTCTGGGCGTGCTGCATTTAAGTGGAGGGAGGCTGGTTTTAGTGCTTATAACGTCACTTCAATGGAAACTATTAAATTTTTCGTTTATTATCATTGTTAATAGTATGCCTTCACGCCAACTACTTGACGGGGTAGGTAAAGAGCATCAGAAGCTGATTGTTAATTTTGTTTTTGCTTATTTTGATTTATTTTTTAATATACGTCTATTATATGACGTAGGCAATTTTTACTTTTCATTTTTGTAGGGTAAGAATATTTCATGGAATTATTATCGCCGTATGAACCGAGCGACAAATTGTTTGAGGGCAACATAAATTATTATGAAATAGCTTAATAGATAAATTTGTATACAATTTTATTATAAAAATTGGTATATGAATCATCATCATCAGCTTATTCCCGTCCACAGCTGGACGCAGGTCTTTCTAGTAGCCCGCTAGTGAGCTCGATCTTCAGTTCTTCATATCTAGCCGCTGCCAACATTGCGTATATCGTCACTCCATCTAGGAATATATTATGACATATGAATATTTAACATTTTTGATATAACTTAACAATATTAGTAGATAATTCTTCCTGATCGTGGTGCCATGTTTCGCTACGATTAATGTGGCCCATAATTCATAGTGGTCACAGCTTTATCTTTTTACTGTTAATAAAATTGAATTTTCATATACATGTATTAGGTATATAAAAAAACAAAACGGTTGCTGACGCTGTATTGCCACTGCTGTGAAACACTATACTGTGCTTCTCTGCTATATAAAGCTCTCGCAGCATTGGAAGCTTCGAAAGGGATGCAGCACCCCGCGTCGCGCATGTTTCAACGGTTGAATTTGTTCGACAAATTATTATTCAGTCGGCCCATTAATTAATTAGTGTTGTTGGGATTAATAATAATAATAATAATCAACTCGTACAACTCGCACCCGGTAGTCTGATCTAATGATCTAAAAGCAGACAGGGCCTGTTCTACTGTAACTAGACTCACTTTGTTTATAAATTTATAAATACATCCTTGAATGATTTTCGTCTAAATGTAAAAATAACAGTCATGCTTACCACAAAAATGTTCTTTCTGGGTTGCAATCGAACCCGAAATTCCCAGTTTAGAGGTCTGGGTAACTAACCACTGTGGCATCGGTTCCAGAACACGTTAATTGGAAACTAGCTTAGCGTCGCCAGTAGCGTGACATCAATGCGAATAAATTAAAATTGTTTATTAATAAAATATGTATGAAGGAGATCTAATGACCCTTATTAATTCATTATATGTGAAGATAAGTTAAAGATAGATATCTTGATATAAATTCGAGAGTTTTAATTATCCAAACGTAACAGTGTAACGAAATTTTATATATGTTTACCGGCGGAAGCGTGGTTTTAACTGATTTGACGCAATATACGTTGTTTGAAATCTATTCTAATTTAAATAATTCGGGGATGTATGGCGATATGTAGGCGATTAAATAAGAACAACTCGGGGTAAGTGGCATCCCAAAGAGATGTACCCAAATATTTAGCATATCGGGACTGCTAGTAACTGTAAACTTAGCGTTTATTTGAAGTCGAGCGTGGGCGACACCGTTCGCTGCTAACGAAAACAATCATACTCACGCAAATGATTCGACGTCACTTGTAAACTAAACAGAGTGAAAAAAACTAAACAAAACATAAACGTTTGCGAAATTAAACGACAGTTAATAAACTGGAATACACACGGGTGAGAGATGATGCGCGTCAATCGATCGTTTGGCGGTTACAGAGACTAATTTCGAGTATTACTTGGTAACGGGTAATCTCAACTCGTGACTGTTTTTATATATAGCGGGTGCGTTTATACAGTTACATACAAATGGACCACATTTGAAAAAATTAAGCATAAAAATAAACAATGGTTCACTGTTAGCAAAAATACATTTGTAGTATCACACGCGCGCACGCAAACAGAATCCAGACGTACCGATTTCAGTGAATGCCAGATTTATTGGATAAACTGTTAGGCTGTTACCGTTTAATATACTATTAAGTGGCAAATAATCCACTCGAAGGTCTTAAGGTCGGATTGGTGTACATTCATTATACAGTCTCTTCCTCATTGCCATTTGGTAGATTGTGTTCGGTAGAACGACCTTTAGAGATGTTTACGATTTGTTTTGTTACTTAATTTATATGTTTACGTATCACGTCTGAAGTGATCTTTAATTGATATGTAAACATTTTAAGTTGTATGGTACACTGGGTAGATCGAAAATTATTTTATTTTATTGTTAGTCAAGTGGTTGCAAGCGCGATTGCTGATTAAGGAGTCCTGGATTCGATCGTCGGGTCAGGCAAAGTATTATTGAGTTTTTAGAAATTTAGTAATAATTTCTAGTAGTAGTATATCGGAGTCTGATTCGGTGATCGGTGCATGACAATAACATGTGTAACATACGAAATGAATCTTGGAAGCGTACTTCAGTACCTACTCTGGCTACTATTTCAGGGAAATACAGGAGTGATGTTATATTCTGCATCTATTAAATGATACGACATGAGACTCAGTGGAGACAGAACATACAGACATTAGTCCTTTATGAATCACATATAGGTTTTATTCGATTCGACAGCATCAGTACTTTAGTTATTATTATTTTAAGGATAATTAATAATAATACCAGTGTCTGTCAATATTGAGTGCTTCTATTTTTTAGCGTTTTCATATTCAAAAAATCATCATCGAAACCATTTCTGGCTAGCAATATCCTTCAACTAAAAATCTTTCAGTTTCAACAAAATCACCTCGACATGCGCGTCTTATAGGGGCATTGTATATAAGAGCAACGAGCCCATTTCCTATCACAACACACAAAGCATTACACTATCGTCTGGTGCGTGGCAAAAAGAGACGGATATTAACCCAGTTGCGGGTTATTTTTGACTGCAACCCGCGCGTACGCTTGCCCGCATTACCAGGGCGATCCCGCTAATATACATCATCGGTGTTGTATCCCAAATGGATCGACTCTATACCCGTTGTCTTATCTCTACATTCTCTACCTCCGAGTGCCTTGACTGAAGTACTCGCTGGCTCGGTACTTCATGATGTGCTGCTCTTTATCAGTGATAAGACGTGACAGGCTTCGAGTGCTGTAATGTAGGTGTATTTAGCGAGGTTAATGAAATGCTTTCAATATCAATGATAATTGATCTTTTTGATTTATATTCTCTCATTTCGTGGGTCTTCATTTCTCATATATAAACGATACGAGTATAATCCCGCCAGTTGATTTTTCTCTAATTTAAACATTTTTCGAATGATCATCATCAGTCATGTAGTCATAAGTATCCCTTCGGTATTTGCAGTATTTTATTAATTATTGTTGTATCTATTTGCCCTTAGCTTTAACCTGCTGGTTATTTTTAAGCAGGTAACAGATAGACCATTTTGCACTACTAGAGAAAAAAAGTGGTTTGAGGGACAGTTATAATAATTATTATTATTTTATCGTCGTCATGCCAGATTTCTTACGGGCTAAGTGAAAAACATCAGATGCTCATAATTTCCCTCTTCATAAAGCACCTTAGTTTCAAACACTCCATTCCCTTTCAACAGAAAGTATTTGACTTATGTAGTCAAGATCACAATATCATATAATATAACAGTATAATATTTGAAAATAGTTTATATTACTTACTTTTGGGATTTCTACATCCCTCTGTCTACCACTATGACAAACTACATAGGTTACAAGGTTGTTATTTAATTAATCTCTTTCATACAAATCGACATTTATCCTTGTAACGCCAACTTGTTGCTCCACCGGTCCGCGGTCAATCCGCGCGGTTCGTAAGGCGGCGCATCCTGCTGTATCGTCCGGATCATCGATTGGCCGCGCATTTGGCACTTGGCACGCGATCTGACGATTGTGCCGATGCCAGATCCGTCATAAGCTGTCAGATACGGTTTGTTTGCTTTCACGCCTGTCTATAGTTAGAATACACAAAACATCTTTCGCACGGTTGACAGATGCCGTCGCTCGTATCGTCGGCCTGTCTTTAGGGTTCGCTCCGTTCGTTCTGTAGGTTGTGTCCGTTGTGGGTGCAAATCTCTTGCGTGCATGCGGTGTTTGTCTGTTAGGTTTGTTCTCCTGTAGGACTATTAGATTTTTGTCATGCTGCTTCTATTGTCATAAGAAATTTCATGTGCTTTTAAATTTTTATACAGCATTGGTGTACACTTTAATTGTGTAAGAATAACATTATTATTAATCACGTTTTACACAGCCTAAAACGATTTGTCATTACATTGTTATGTCTAGTTGAATCACATTCTTCGTTCTAAAATCTAAACACACATTTAAATCAGTAATTGTGCATCCAGATAATGCAAGACACGTTCCCATCGCACAGATATTTGTCTCGCGTAGGAATGAAACCTAGAACCTTCCTCTCGATAGAGCCTATAGTCACTGAACCAGAAGCTAATTAACCAGAAGCACATATGTTTATGTAATGTGTGCACATAATCACATATTATTTACGTATACAAACAGAATCCATAGAGAGGAGTGTGGCGCCTTGATTTCTTGTCTTACGTCGGCTTATAGCTAATGATACAATTACCTCTGTTCCTAGTATTACGTACCAGTGTTAACCTTGCTGTAGATATCTTGGTACATAAGCCAATTTGCAACGTTACGTCCGTTTCTTCAACTAAGCCTTAGCTTCGCGATTCTTCGCGAGCCGCGATCAGGAAACGCTTAATGCACGTGCCTTAAGATTTATGTGACGTTGTGTGCATGCAGTAGTAATTTGTGGATATGCACGAACCCGTGCCGTTTATCTCTGACCGTTATTTGAGAGAGAGAGAGAGAGAGAGAGAGAGAGAGATATATATATATATATATATATATAAATCGACTAAAATAAACAACGCGTTGCCAAGTACATCCTGAAGAATTAATGAGTTTTGTTTTAGTATTATCATGCGCGCATGTGCTTGCTACTTCAGCTCAGCCGATCGTTGGTGCCCATCGACCAGTAGCTAATATTGAATAAGAGGGAAGTCTAAACAGTCTTCAGAGGGAACATGGTAACAGTGAAAGCAAGGCTGGACATAAGTCCCTACTGGATGTGCACCATCAACGATCTTGTTCGTAAATTTTATCAAAAATACTTATGTCTCAAATAGTTCCAACTGGTCACAAGAAACTTAAGAATATTTTCTGGTTCCTGATCATTAAATTTAATTGTAATTTGTGAAGTTAGGAAGAGTACACTACTCTTTATGATGTTACTTTGACTGCCTCGTTGGTCGTGTTGGGTGCAAGTGCAACTATCTATCGGAAGGTCCAAGGTTCGATTCCCAGGTCGAAAACTACAAAATTTTCTAATTTAGATTTTCTAGCAGTGGTTCGGAGTCTGGATATGTGCCCGATACACGGCAATAGGCTCACCACCTATTCTATTGTGGGACGTAAACGAAACCGATGCAACGTGGGAGTGTTCTGCATTCCTCTGCCTACATCTTCGGGGATTACAGGCGTGAAGTTACAGTTTTTTACTTAATGTTAAATCAACAATCAATCAATTATTTGATGTTCAATCAGTTAAATATTTAACGCTCAATCACCACCAATCATATGGATGTTGGCTCGCGGTTCCCTTACTACACCATCAGTCATCATAACAGTTCGCAATATAAACAGGCGCTGGTTGAGGCGCGCACGAACAACTTCTTTAAAGCGCTTGTGTTACGATGTTTGTTTATTTCTAAAATTGATTATTTGCGCCCCGATATCGAGTAGAATGAGGTTATTAACAGCGCGTGTAAAAATATGATACAAGAATTGGACTAGCTTTGTACAGGCACGCGTAAAGGAAATACGATGTGCCGGGCAGAGTCTCACTGCGGACGAACAGCGAATCTTGCTGCTGCTACCCTCCTGGTATACAATGTTTTAAATATTCTAAAGGAGTAGGCAGAGAAGTGTGGTACTACCAGTTTACGTCCCATTATGAAATAAAAATAGCCATACACCGGGCTCAAATACGGACTCCGAGACATTACTAGAAATTCTAAGTTAGAATATTTCAATACATAACGTTGAACCAACACATCAGGTTTAACGGACATCGAATTTTAATTTTTATCTCTTGAATAGGAATGTCTTTTATCGCTTGTCGATATCCCTATGACTGTGAGACGAGTGGAGTACTACATAACGTAGATGACTTCATTGGATCGCTTCCGGTTTTATATATTCTGTTTATTTATAATGAAATGGAGCGTGTATTGTGATATACAATTCATACATACATACATCAAATATATACAAGTTATTGTTATGTTAAATTTATGTATGACAGTCGTCGCTGAGATATGGCTCTCAGATACGAGCGCTGCTAATTTCGTTGGTAATCTGAGGAACTATTTGCGTTTGGTTTGGGTTTTCGTAAGAACGTTTCGTAGTCATTCGACGCGTCGTCGAAGGTTTATTCGCATTATTGGCAAAGTTAAATTCACTTTATACTGTATAACTCTTTATACGCTGGATCTTTGTTTGCGTACGTGTCGCGGTTTTAAGCGTTTTTCAAATATAATATTAACCTACTTCTTAATAGTTACTCTTATCAACACTTCCTCTTTATAAAGAGACGAATATTGATACAAACTTTAAATGTAACATATTATTACATTAACATATTATATTATTACACTACAAAACTTTTTAATAGTGGTTAGGAGTCTGGATATGTACCTGATGCATGGCAATAGGCTCACCACCTATTCCATAGTGGGACGTAAACATAACTGGTGAAACGTGGGAGTGTTCTCCATTCGTGGATTACAGGCGTGAAGTTACGTTACGTATTTCGGTCCCAGAAAATTCTCTGCGAGTACTTTGAATACAAATATGAATCGCTTATTAATTTAGTTTAAGTCTCAGTATGTATACATTAAATAATTATTTTTTGTTGTCGATCCTGACAACACCAATAATCCCTTCCGGAAACATAAACTCGACTCGATAAATCCATAACGTGTAACAAGATTACTTAGTAATGCCTACACTTGTCTGCGGTCTGAGGAAACCATTTAAAATATTAAAAACAAAGGAATATTGCTTCCTTAATGCATGATTGTTAAATTTATGTTTATTTTGTTTATGTATTAAATATACATAAACAAAATAAACATAAATTCATGTTGAGGCGGAGATATGTAGAATAAATCCCCAATAGCCACATCTAGATACCGGGTTGTCGCAAAAGGCGGTTATATCCGCCGCTAGCAGATCGCGGTATGGCGCAGTCTGATAGGCACGGGTATATGACGCCGTGCTTTGCGATCTTCGACCAGCATGGCCAGCGTAGGGATTGCAGATAAAAGCTCTCTAGACGGCCTATATCCAGTAGTGGATTACGATAAGGCTAATCATGATGATGATTGTCGATGTACTTACTCATAGTTCAGAGTTCGTGAACTAATAACGAAACTATATGATTTTTTATCATTCGATAAAGTAACTATGATTATTTTTTATATTGACTAAACAAGAACTGGATGGTAAATCGGATGGCGCGTTCACTGCCATCGAATCACTGTAGTTATTAATCCCTTTTCAATATTATTCTTTTTGAGTTTCTCGTAATATACTTCATCTCATGTTCCGTTTTAGAAAGAGACCTGAACCACATTTTATTTATTCCCGTATAATAATACCTTAAATTAAGAGAAACATTAACATATACAAAATTTCTTGATTATGTCAAATTTGAACTTGTTTCACAAATTCATTCACTTCCCACTTTAAATTTCCGATGTTACTTTACTTTATCTTTAATTACTTGTTTACTAAACAGTACCTATATAGTGAGTGAAGTCGTACGACATCAGCCAGTAAACAGATTATTATTACCGGGCGTGGGCTAGCCGTTTTGATCTCTCCGAAACGTCCAAGGTTCCCGTAAAACAGGCTCAAAGGGAAATGTCAGAGGCATTGGGCGTAGCGCATCAAAGCCGGCCCGGGCAGCACAATAGGAAAGTGCACAGAATTAATAGGAGTCTGTGTTCCGATATAAAAGTTTTAATAACCGGCTCTAAAACGGGTGTATAATGAGAAAACTGAACGCGAATCAAACGAGTCTTGTGTTTTCGTATTGTTTTTTTTCGCTAGAATGTTGCGCTCTTTTTCCCTCCAATGTCCATCTCGAACAAAGGAGCACGTAAAGCCGTGGGGTATTACACGACGCTCACCGGCTTCTTATAACAACAAATGACGATTGATAACATGTAACTCCTTTTCCAAGACCGATGGAGAAAGAGCCTGAATACTCTCAATGGATAATTAGTAAATAAACGCGTTTCATATTGATCATAGCAGCGCGGTGGAGCTATTCGAGTCTCAGTTACGGGTCAAAAATCGTGCCTCGTTATACATATGCGTATTTTATTCTGTTAATAGATTGCGTTTGACTAGTGAGATGCGTTCTATTGAAATCTGTCTTTAAAATAATACCGTTTTGGAAAAGAACTACATATTTTGCTGTAAAGGTTTAGATTTCTTTAGATCCGGCTTAGATTTCATTCTACATGATTGTCTGTGGCTGAGATATCAATTTCGGTGCACTTCTAACACGATAATATTGTTTTTAAGACTGACTTCGCTGACGATATCTCTAATGGTAATTATCGCGGGGCATTTTGGAGTTCATTAATTATGTTTTTCTATTAAGAAGATTAACTTTCTTAGCGTAGTAGATTACCGAGTTAACCTTACACATTCTAAGTGGAGATTCATATCTATCAACCCCTTTACTCCCGAGAGGAAGTTTGAACTCTAAACCTATATCAGTATTTACATATAGGTACAAGTTTAAGTAATGACAATTTAATAAATATACGCAACATCACGCTTGTAATCCCTGAAGTGGTTGGCAAAGGAATATAGTACACTCCCATGATTCACCAATTACGTTTACGAACCACTATGAAATAAGTGGTGAGCCTATTGCCTATGCAAATTATTTGATGAATATGATTTATCAAGAATATTGTGATTGTCACTTATGTAAACGACCTTAAAATATACGGACAACTTAAGGCAACATCACGCTCATAATCCCCGTAGAGATAGGTAGAGCAGTTTAGCACACTCCTACGTTTCAATAGTTACGTTCATGTCTCACTATGGAATAGGTGAAATTGATTATATTTAATTATATGTTTATATAGTTTGTCATTTTTATAATAAAATGCATAAAATTTTGTACACATGTATTGCTTACGAGTAACTAAAACTTCATCTAGCACATTTTGCAAGTGTTTTTAATAGTATAAAATTAGCTTAATACTTCTATAAGAACATACGCATTATAATCGGTAATCGACATAATAACATTCAACCATCATAATTACATACGAAATTTTCATTATAAAACATAACAGTAGAAAGTCAGTAGGTACTTAGAATGACTATTTAGGTGACGTAATGTCATTCAGTACCATTTTTTATACAGTAACGAGTCAATGACACCAGCGAGTGACAAGCCTGGTTCGAGTAACATTTTGGCAAGCCACAACATGCAAATCAAGTTGCCTTTGGCGACCAGGTACGGGCCACTCGCGATCGGAACAGTTGAGTTACTGCAGTGTTTAACATAACGATATAATTTATAATAGAGTACAATCAAATGTGCAGTGGGGTATTTTCGAATGTAGAGATAGCAGAATCCATTGCAACTGTATAACAGGAATTATGCTTGTTAAGACTTCAGATTAAAAGTCTTATAGGATTCAATGAAAGAATTCTAAAAGTTTTTGTTAGATTCTAAACAATATTCCTAAAATTGTACGGTATACCAGTATGGTATAACGTACCGGTATACGATACTGGTATACCGTACCGGTATACAATATCGGTATACAATGCCGGCATACGATACGGTACCTATATTATAACTGGAATTGTAGAATAGGAAGTCTAATATGAACATTATTGAATTTAATAACAAAATATATCAAAATATCATACACACGTTATGTATGAAATAAATTTGTTAATACCTTCACGCCACGTTAATACCTTACGGGGTAGGCAGAGAGCCTAATATCTCTCGCTCACTCTCTCTCACCAAGTGCCTAATATCTCTCGTTTTTACAGAGCTGCCGCGCTGCGTCTACATTCATCATTCCCTTTGTAAATAAAATTGTTCAGTCATATAAGGGATGAGTGAATAAACGGTTAGTTAAGGATATTATTTGAGTATGAAATCGAACGGACTCCGAAGGACTGTCCCCAATTTCCGGCTACCCGGTCCGTTTCAGCGTAGTTCCATCACTTTTAACGATAAAGTTTGGAACAATTTAAAAAATCTTGTAAGCTTTTTTTCTTTGATAAATATTTTAGGACATTTTCACACGAGGCCATCTGATACCAAAGTAGAGTCTAAGAAAACTTTTGTTATCGTAACAAAAAAAAAAAAAGATAAAAAAATAAATAAAAGTAAAGTAAAATAAAATAAAGTACATACCGACATGTATATATTTAGAACGATTATTCTTACACCTGTGTTTTGTCACCTACTTTTGTCTTAAACATGGTTCAAACATCATGCAGTTTCACCAGTTATGTCATACATAATTTTTAAAATAAAATAAATAACCATTGCCATAGATAGTATATACGAATGAAACGTAAGTTGTATAAACATAAAATATGCAATGCATCTCACTTTTACAGAGGAAATGTTCGCATAAAAGAGATAAAAATACATGTGTGTAGTGTACCCCACCACTCCACCGTGTTATAACAATGGATTTTTGCAAAGTAAAATCTGATACTCACGTCGCTGCTTTGAGAGGGATAAATATACTCGCTTGTACGCTATATATTTATTTCAACCCAAACTTTTATTGATATATATTGCACGAATATTTTGATATCGACCCTTCTATCGTTCCACTGTTGGAACATGGGTCTCCTCTCAGAATG